>VWYP01013478.1:0-17118 GCA_013400435.1 Pycnonotus jocosus
AATAACAAAACACACTGCCACAGTCTATGATTAAAAATTTTGTAGACAATGACCAGTTGAAACAGTTCTATATCTCTATTCTGTTCTGAAGAATTTTAATGTAAATTTTAGGGATTGCATATATTTCTGTGCCTGATGAAGGGTGAAATTCCTACCCTGATGTGTAATGTAACTTTGCCTTATGTCCAGGTGCACGTATAGATGGATGGTTGTATGTGTGCACATTATTGGCCATAAACTCTTCATGGTAAATAATATGTTTATCAATGTGTGCAAAGAACAGGTGCTTTGCACACCTGCATGGTGGTGAATAGTTGGATATGTGTAAAGATTTCAAATATGTTTGTGGGGAACTGTCATGAGAAAAGTGTGTCTGTTTTGATATTTAAAATCTAGTTTCAGTTAGAAACTGGGGGGCTAGAAAGATCTGAGTCTTTTGTGACTGAAGCATTTCAACTTTTTATCCCTCAGAATGTTTCAAACTGGAACATGGCTTTGAAAGGTGTGCTTAAAATTTGAACAGAAAATGCTGCTAAGTGTGTAATGGATTTTTCTCATTAGAATATTCATTTCAATGGTGAAATTTCTTTTTCTTTCTAGTTTTTTCCCCAGCTAAAACATGAGTGAATTTAGATGTAAAGTTCTCAACATCTCCCCTGTACACTGACAAAATGGCAGAGGTATTATAAAGGATCCTTAAATGTTATGGGTCATTTTATCAAGCGCAGAGACTAGGAAATGGAACTACTACAAACATCCATCCATCTCCATCAGTACCCATGGCAAATGAGGATAAACAATGGCAGAGGTAAACGTGAATCTTTTCTAGGGGAACTGAAAGCCAGCAAGAAAAGATGGGGTTACCAAAAGCATTGCATGAATAAACTTCTGCTTAAAAGTCAAAGGGCAGGTGCTTTAAAACCCCGATACAAAATCTGAGTATTGATTCAGCTCAAATAAGAACAGCTGATTAAATTCATTTCAGTTCTTGAATTTTTTTGGCTTTTATATTACTGAAACTGGAAAGAAGTGGTGATGAAAGAGTCTGCTCCATTCTGTTTATGTCGTTTCTAAAGATTTCGCAGTACATTTTCTAGACGTGTCCAGCTAACTTCGCAGATCTTAATGTGTGAAGATGTCTTTTGAAGGGGCGCACATAATTTTGGCCCAATATCCAATGAGGCTGAGATACTAAATATGCTGAGTGTTTACCCATTGTGAGCTAAAGTTGCCCTGAAGGCATATTTCAAATTGATATATAGAACAGAAGGGGAGATTAAAACCAGAAACAATCTGCTTTAAAATTATAATTAATGTAGAGAGACTAAAGAGCCTCCATGAATTCTGTTGTCTTGAACAGCTTTCCAAAATATGATATTCATGTAAGGAAAAGGAATTAAGTGAAAAACAGGAAAAAAATGGTTTAGAGTTTTTTTGTTTCCCAAGATTATTTCTTCATTACAGGTGTTAAAGTATATGTGAATCATTTAGAATTTATTGTACTGTGATTCAAAGTAGTCAGAAAATTCACTTCTCAGGGAAAATGCTAATTTTTATTGGATAAAAGGATCGAATATATTCACCTAACAAGACAATATTTTGATTTTAGAATATGGCCATGGTGCCATGCATACTTTGGGACTTTATGCTTTTTTTCTCTTCCACCATTAGGATTTGACATAAAATCTTTCCTTCCTAAAAGCAGTGAGGATGCTGCGTTTGATAGAGCCCTTCAGAACCCTTTATCCTTTTGCTGAGGGATGTACCAAATGCAGAGTCTTCAGATCATGAAGCTCCTGAACTTTACCTGTATTCTTCATTTCTGAATCAAGTATTTTTTAGGGGCAACAAAGTATATTAAACCTTGCCATAGTGAGAATTGCTCTATATATCTCCAAATCTTCTCCTGATCTACATTTCTATGATGAAATTTCTCTGGATTTTTTTTCAGCAAAGCCCTAAATAATAACTTAAAAATAAAACAAAAACTGCTATGCTCTTTGGGCAAAACAAAACAAAACAAAACAAATTGGAAGGGATAAAAAGGAAGACTAGAGACTAGACATCTTGTACTAGAAAACCCAAAACCAACCCAATCAAACAAATTACAGAAAAACTCAGAAAAAAAATGCAAACAAAACCAAACAGGAACCCCTCCAATAAACAAAGAGAAATGCAAAATAAAAGAAAAACAAACAACAAAAACTAACAAACAAAAAGTCCACCAAAAAAACCCTCACAAAACTTTGTTTTCCTGTGACGAATTATTTCATTAAAAGATTAAATCGTTGGTTTAGAACTGCACTCTGTCCCAGTGCCAAAAGTCATTGGTTGAACCTGCAGGCGAGATGACACAGCAAACTTTAAGGAGAAAGAAAAATTAATAGATGGCAGCAAAATGATCACATAGGAAATTTCTGATGTCTCTGCTGAATTAACAGTCTGAATTAACAGTCACCCTTTCTTAAAGACAATACTGCAGTTTCTTTAGCTCAGGTTTTATGTTTTGTATCATTTTCTGTCAATTCATAAATAACACACCAACGATAGTTTAATAATGTTTAAAGTTCATATATGTATGCATCCAATGACACAAGTAAACACATATTTTGAGAATAATTTAGAAAAAATATATAGATATTATTATATGTGTGTGATTTATATATAGGATTACAGAATGATTGTGTTGGAAGGGACCTTAAAGCTCATCCAATTCCCACCCCCTGCCATGGGCAGGGACACCTTCCACTATCCTGTGTGGCTTCAAGCCCTGTCCACCCTGGCCTTGGACACTTCCAGGGATGGAGCAGCCACAGCTTCTCTTTGCAACTTATGCCCCACCACCCTCACCACTAAGAATTTCTTCCTTATATCTCATCTAAACTTACACTGTTTTAATTCAAAGCCATTACTCCTTGTCCTATCACTTCAGGCCCTTGTCAAATGTCCCCCTTCATCTCTCTTGGAACCCCTTTAGCACTCAAAGGGGCTCTGTGGTCTTCACAGAGCCTTCTCTTTTCCAAGCTGAAAACCCCCAAATCTCTCTTGCCTGTATCCAGAGCAGAAGTGCTCCTGGCCTCTGTGAATCTTATGATCATTTACATACTCACATCTATCCATCTATCTATCTGTCTGTCTGTCTGTATTTCCATCTATCCATCCATCTGTCTATCTGATCTTATGTGATCTACTGGGAGAAACTAGAGGTGTTCAGGAGGACAGAAGTTGTTCTTCATAGGGACGAGTTGGCACATCTTCCATTTGAATGTGCAAAATTGACTTTGCTTTATGTGTAATGTTTCTAGTCCTTGTCTTGCTCATTACTGTTATTCACCCTATTTCCTCAGACACATTTAGTTAAATAGCTATCAACAACAGACAATTAACGTGAGGGGACAAGGGGATGAGCCAAAACATAAATCAGACAGTAATGCTGTCTTCAGCAGAGAAGAGCGTATTGACCAGGATGACATCTGTGAACTAATTATCAAAGCAACATTCCAAAGTAATTGTGAAACAAGCAGTATCTTTTTTTCTCCCTTTGCTACTTTAGTTAATGACTATATATTAAAAAGAACATGGAAAGGACAATACTAATATTGCCCAATAATACCGATAATAATATCCATAATAATAATAATAATATTAATAATAATAATCTCAGTCATGAAAGCAACACAAATCATAACTCTGTTTAGTGCCAATGGCTCTCCTTGTTTATAGCCTCCATCTGCCATGAGCAAATAATGCAAGAATCTACAGTTTCTTCCACAGCCTTCTAATTCCCCTCAGTCTTTATGTTCACGCTCTGTTGCTTCTCTTTTGTCTGCCTTCTGAGAAACTGTGGTTTATGTGACCACAATACATTGCTGATTTTCTACTCTTGCTTCAGGTAAGAAATTTTTATGTGCAGCCTAATTAGAATAAAGTAGGAAGAGAGACACAGAAGGGGATGAAGTAGATACATTTATATGTTTTTCAAGAAGTGAAATGGCAAGAGGAGAGAGGGCATGCTAGTGCTCTCTCATACAGGAAAAGCAGCAAGTTCAAACTCTGATAGATGACTGTAAAAAATGAGACAGGATAATAAGGTCTGGCTTCATTAGTGCCTCCTTACTACTTCTGCTTGAGAGTAATAATAATCCCTCTGTTCAGAGATAAATGGATCAATGTCTGTCTCTCCTTGTTAGCCTGCTATATAGATGAGAACAAAATGACATATAATATGACTGCAGATGTGGTATCCAGTGCAGATGAGGTTGTTCCAGAACAGGATTTAAGTTCAGCAAGAGATAGAATATATTGGGTCGTGGTCTCCAGCACTCACATACAGGAGTTCTTGTGACATCAGAAACACAGCATAAAAGCTCTGAGAAGAGTTATCATGGCTGTACTCACCGTACATCACAACGCTCTCTCTTAACGTCCACCATGCAGATTAGAGACTTGTAAAAGCCCTGACTATTTTCATTTCTACTTTAAATACATAATTAAAATTGCTTGGCCTTTAAACTTGGTTCAATGCAGGAATGTAAAACATTAAAATCCAAGATTACATTCAATATTTCAGTGTGTGTGTTTTAAAGACTGATGACTGCAGAGGCTAAATTTGAAATGTAGATTTGAGTTCAGGAAAGAACTAGATATTCTCTGCTGGCATCCACAGCAGCATGAGCCATGCCTACAAGCAAGCAACAGAAGTATGGGCAGTTTGGCTGAGTGTTTGATTTCAGTTTAGACATGGGATTTTCTTGGGATTTATAATATTGAATGGGATTTTCTACAAAGAATACCAAAGATACATCATATTTAATGGCATTGAGCCCCTGAGGATCTTGAAATTCAGAATTACCTAAACCTGAAATCATTATTCGTGTGTGTAGCTGTTATTCTGAATAATATTAAATGGGAATACTCATCTTCAGAGTGAAAATTTCCATCTTCTAAGCAAAACGTGTGATAATTAGAATTGGTTCTGGTAAATATAGTAATTGTAGCAAGAATTCTGGCAGCTTAGATTAGACATCTTCAATGTGAGTGTATATCAGAAGTTTTATTGTTGTGCTATCCTGGATCTGCCTTTAAGCAGATATTTTATTTTTTACAAAATAAAATGTTACAAATAGCAAGGTTATACCAGTTGAAAATAATTTCCTAAAATTAAATACATTCAATTATCCTGCAGAATGAAGAAAATAACTTTATTTTTTTCTAAAATATATTTACTAATGTTTACTAATTACACACCAGATATAACACAGGAGTTATAGCTCAATATAGCACTCAGCCCCAAATGACAAACTAGAAACCTGTATTAACATTTTTTAAAATTCAAAGATTTTTAAGTTGCATTGTTTTGAGACTGGGAAAAACACCAAAACCAACTGAACTTATTAACTTCCTCCTAAATTAGTTAAGTGAATTTTCCAGTGAATTCACCTCAATAATGAGGTAAAGAAGGCTTTGTATCCTTTTGCATCAGATCACTGGATTAACACTCTCACTGCCTCTCCCAAGAAATGTTTCTCTCACAGCTCAGGTGTTCACAGGCCTGGAATACATAATTCCATGCAATTTACGAACAACCAAAACTACGTCATTATCCTCCCTTCTCCCCACCATGATTCTTTTTGTAATTCCCCTCTTCAAGTTCCATGGAATTTTCCTGGTCCTTGTTTTACTAGAAGTTGAATTTCTGCTATAAGAGGCACCTGGCCCTCAGCAAAATAAAATGCTGTGGCACAATGATCCACTGAACAGATGGAGCAGAAACAGCAAAAATGAAAGTATTTATATTACCTTTCTGCTGCTCAAAGCTTAGCACAAAACACCAGAGCCCGGGAGGAGATTCTTCCCCAGATGCAGGACTTGGTTCCTCCTTTTGTTGAACTTCAGGAGATTATCATGGGCCCAGTTCTCCAGTTGGTCAAAGGCCCTTTGAATGACAGCAGAACTCTGGTGTAGCAGCTACTCCTCCCAGTTGTGCATTGCCTGCACACTTGCTGAGGGTGCAATTTGTCTCATCACCCAAGACATTGATGAAGATGTTAAAGTATTCTCGGTCCCAGCCCTAGGAGTCCAGCACCACTGACTGGTCTGCAGATAGACTTTGTGCCACAGATCACAGCCTTGCAATTCCAGCCCACAGTTCCCAATCTACACCAGCATCCATTTCAGTAGTCCACATTGCACTGGTTTGTTTATGAGGGTGTCATGGAACACAGTGTCAGTCTTGCAAAAGCCTAGAAAGAGAATGTCTGTGGTTCTCACCCACTGAACTACACATTTTTTCATGAGAGGCTATCTAGTTGGTCAGGAACGATTTCCCTTTTGTAAATCCACAATGACTACTCCCAGTTACCTTGTCTTTCATATGCCTGAGAATGGTTAGCAGGATTATTTGCTCCATCACCTTCCCACAGACCAAAGGGGTCTGGTCTGCGTTTAATTCTCTGCATTGTCATTCTTAAAGACTGACGTGACCTTTTCTTGCTTCCAATCAGGAACATTTCTACTTACCATGAGCTTCCAGAGGTAATTCAGAGTGGTTTCACAAGGATTAAGCAGCCTGTAGGAGACACCTGCAGTTATCACAGTCTTGCATCTGCACAGGAATCTCTTGTTTCTCCTGCTTATTCTCAAGTGCACAGGCAGCGGTATAGAGGCCCTGCAGAGATGCATTCAGTCCTGCTGATTTCCCAAAGATAGAAGTATCTTCCCCCATAATATTATCCCACAGGCATTTCCTTATGTGCAAATGCTCACAGTGGATCTTTTTAAGGCCTAGTTTATTCATTTAGACATCTCTTGTCCACATCATCCTTCACTATTTACTTGGCAAGCCAGTCCACCCCTTCATCATTTGACTGTGCGTTACCACACTCTCTTGTTGTGTCTAAGTTGAAAATTCTCCTGGTTAGACAGCCTGCTGATGATTTTTTACCACTTCAGTGTCTCTTCATGGTATTTCTCAATCCTCCACGAATCCTGTGGTCATAATATGCATCCCTGTTCCCAACACCAGTCACACAACCAGTTGTTGAAACTCAAGATCCTTCTGCTCCCACTCAAGTTCTTCCTCTTCACCAACCTAAGGGAAAGCCACACAGACCCTCAAGAACTTGGTCATTGCCCTCTGAGTCCTCTGCCGTCTCAGAAACCTCAAACTTCAGAAATCAACCTACAGAGGCAGTGCTTCAACCTAAACATTATCTCTCTTTTGAAGTCACAGTATGGTTTTGAAAAGGGCTGATGAAATACACAGTGGGAACTGAACCCTCTTAGAATTGCCTTTAAAAATCCATCAATCTTTATTCTGTTTCAGGTTAAATGTCAGAAACTGCATGCACCTTGCTTGCAAAATTCAAGATACTCTAAGGGAAAAGAAGACTCTCAATACTCATAAGTCACACATCTGCAAATCTTCACATAAAGCAGCTTTTCCACAGGAAACTTAAGGAAAACCAACAATCCTTAACTCTCTGGTCTCCTCTAAATATTTTGCACAGAAAATCTTCTATGATTTCTTATGAATAAAGATAAAATGGGAGACAATTTGGAAATTTTCTACTTAATCTGAGTTATTTCAAGCAGAAAAGGTAAATTAATTTTAAAGTTTCATATGGAAGATGCTTAATTTTAAACTGGAAATTTTTTAACTAAAAACAGATATGAAGACTTAATTATTTGATAATCATTAGGTCTAAATTAAGACTGAACAGAAGGAGAAACCACACACAAATGAGTAGTCCACACATGGGAATGAGGGTGACATATGTTTCTGGTGAAGAACTCTGAGGTGGCCATGTCGTTCACAGATAAATTAGGATGTAGAAGATATGGTGCTTTCCATAGATACTAAAAACTAATCACATACATAAGTTTTAAGGTTGAAGAAAAACCCCATGCAATTACATACACTTATACATGTGCTGGTGTGTGTCTGTATAAAAAATCTTATGAAGTGAATCCATCAAAGAGTCTCTGCAGACTCACCAGCACCAGCTTTCTCCATACTTTCAGCCATGTTTCATTCATTCATGCCCAGACTTGCTGAAATGCTGGTTGTCCTCTGCAAGCCTGGTGAGAAAAATGTGAATTTTAAGGTTGTCAGTACAATAAAAAAAAAAATTCTTTCTAGTAATGACCTCTTCCAGTTCCCCATGTGCTGCAATTGATTATTAAGGGAGATAGACCTGATTCTCAGTCACTTTCTGGCCCCACTTCCCATCCCTAATTATTTAGTCAACACCAAAGGAATGATACCTAATCTTCCTAATAGGAAAAGTTAAGCAAGACATAATTTTGATGAATGTAATGACAACTTAAAAAATTAAAGTAACATAACAAGTTGAGTTTTTCTTCCTTGCTACTTCCTTCTTAGATAGCACCAGCTATCAGTTGTCATCTCTCCTCATGCAGAAACTCTATAAACCCCAAGAGACCCTGCTTACTTGAGTAAATTAATTATTTAGTGAGTGATGTATTACAAGAAACAGAAGTAGATAAAATACCCCAAGGAGATGATGAAAGAGTAAAAATTCTTGAACCATCTTTGGATGAAGACAGCAGCAAATAGGTAAGGGGTTTTTTGGTTTGGTTTGGTTTGGTTTGGTTTTGTTTTAAGCTCAGTCCCAAATGAAAACTGGAAAAGAAACATCACTTCTTAGGGCAGTCCTCCCTGTACAATAGTCACTGTGTTTTGGGTTTTTGCGTTCAGATTGGATTTTTCCTCTTTAGTATGCTCACAGAGGGATATTTCTTTCATATTGAATGGTTTATCTATGGACATAATGTCCAGAGTGTGTTGGTGATTCAGATTTCTCAGGTAGTGTTCCAATTTCTACTCAATTTAAAGCATTAAGATGATGGAAAAGGTCTGTTGGTTATAAGTATTTCAATACACCTGAGTTACTCTTTACACCTCAAAATGATCTTACGGATTACTCTGATATTAGTTTTTGTACTTGCTTTTGTGTGAGAGAAAAGGAATTATCTCCCTAAAGTAGCTGTCTTTTTCTGCAATAAATAAATATAGAAAATTACACTGAAAATGTGTTCATTTGACCACAATAAGCTTTCTCAATTCACTTGGATGTTTCAAAGCTGTGAAAAAGATTTAGATCCATCACACCAAAAAATCAATACTTCTGGTCAAACTGATATATTTGATTTTTGTATCGTTTCCCCCAGTGTCCTGAAGAACTGGCTCTGAAAGCACAGAGGGACAGTGTTAAGATCAACGAAGAAGGAGAGGAGACAGGTAATTCTTCCCTAGGCAGAGCAGAGCTCAGGGCTCCTGTGTGTCCCTGCATAGCCTGCTTGTAAGAAGTGAGTAAGCACTGAGTAATAACTACAGGTAATTGCTCTGAAATCTCCACGGAAGATGTCACTGAGAGGGTTACTTCAGAAGAGTAACTGTAGTCTTCCTGACACTGAAAAGATCTGCCTTAGTTACACCTAGTGTGTGGGGAGATGGAGGAAAACTCTTGGAAAGCTGTAGGGATGGATGGCAATGACATAGTTAAAAAATCTGTAAGTTACAGGCCCATGAAAGCAAAATCAGGAAGCCAGTGGCCCATGTGGGTAAATTAAAGTGGCTCTTAAAGGTGGGCATATGAAAGAGTTGTCTTAATTAAATGGATGAAAGGAAATGAGGGTTAATGGCTGCTGTAAATTGCCACTGCCCAAGACAGGCCTTATGTGTTCTTAAATATGTCCTTAACTTAATCCCTTGAGGCACCACAAATACCCTTGGAGCCCCAATGAGACCAGAAATTCAAAGAAAAGGATCCAAAGTATAGAAACTGATACATCCAACAATTAATTCCTGCTTCAGATGTACCAACACTTCTTGTGACGTTAGTAACACAGAATACTGTGAACTAAAGGGCAATGGTAATGGATTTTGGAACAGAAAATGGAGTTTAATGCACTTCATAATAGGAGGAAGGAGATTTAGTAAGAAATCTTCAGGTTTTGTCTAAGACTACTTTTCCATGCCAGCATCTCCAATTAAGTTCATTCTCTCAAGTCTCTTCACCTGGAATTAGGAGTGAATGAATATTTCCCTAAGCTAAATTATTTCATCAATTAATTGTTTGATACTAATACAAAACAAACCAATCAGCCAAACAAACAAACAAACAAACAGAAAAGGTAAAGTGGATCTTGACCATGGCTGTACACTCTAAACTGCATTGTTATCTGTATGTATCTTTATGTGTAGGCTGTTTCATTGATCCTTTCTGTAGCAATTAGCTATGTGATGATTTTCGATAGTCCATGAACTCTTCATCACAACCAATGAATACTTTAGAAGGCCAAATCAGGAAGCTGTAAGAGATGGTAGGACATGTAGAATTACAGAATTATGAGATACATTGAGTTGGAAGGGCCTCAGTCAGGATCATCCAGCCCAACTCCTGGCCCTGCACAGAACCATATGCAAGAGTCACCCCATGTGTCTGAGAGCATTGTCCAAACACTTCTTGATTTCAGATGGGCTGCTGCTATGACTGCTCCCCTGGGGAGCCTGTTCAGTGCCCGAACACCCTCTGGGTAAAAAACCTTTTCCTGATATCCAACCTAAACCTCCCCTGACTCAGCCTCAGGCTGTTCTCTTGGTCCTGTCACTGCTCACCAGAGAGAAGAGATCAGAGCCTGCATCTCCTCATCCCCTCATGGATGTTGAAGACATTTGAGGTCTCCCTTCAGTCTCCTCCAGGGTGATAGACCAAGGGACCTCAGACTCTCCTCACACAGCTTCCCCTCCAGACTCTTCATTATCCTTGTGGCCTCCTTTGGGTGCTGTCTGATGGCTTTATCTACTTTTTATATTGTGATGCCCAAAACTGCTCATAGGACTCGAGGTGAGACTGCATCAGTGCAGAATAGACCAGGATTGTATTGTGTTTATATTTCTTGACAGCAAAGAAATATAACTTTTATTAAAAGAAAAGGGAAAAAAAACCCCAAAAATCCAAAAACAAACAACCCCCCCCCAAAAATAAACCAACCAACCAACCATCAAACAAACAAACAAAACCAAAACCCCAACCAAATAAAAAAAAAAAACAAACCCTAACCTTTATTTTCAAACAAAAGCTGGAGTCCCAGTAGTATACCAGTCTACCCTCTCTGTTTAAAAGTTACACAGAAGGACATTTCTGGTGAATAGGGAATGATGGAAGAAAAGTCTGAATTTCAGGTGGCAGGACCTTTTCTAAGCTGTTTGCTCCTGTGTTTTAAATTACAAATTGTTCTTGGACCTTAATATATGCACATATATTTTTCTCTAAAAATTAGCAGTTATTCCCTGTCCCTTCTCTAAGTTCATGTATAAGACATGAATAAAGTCAAATAAAAAAGACAGGAATAACACTTTTTCCCCTAATGAAATACTGCAACATGATGATATCAGGTTAAACCCTTTTACCTTGAATTGGACATGAATAATTCAGGCCTTCAAATTATTGTTCAGCCACATAACTTTGTCTGTCAGTCAGCAAAGGCCACTCTTTCTGTCCCCATCCAAATTTAATAGATGTTGATTCCCCTCCTTCCAACTCTTTTTTCTGCCTGGAACTTAAGTTTACATGGATATGCTGCTTAGCTGGAGTGACTTGTGTCTGTACAGGTCTCTACCTTACAAACTTTGTCTCTTCCTATTTCATCAGTGGCTATCAACAATCAAGATACATGAAAGCTTTGCTGACTGTGAGTTATTGAAGTAATAATGAAATGCCTCATTTGAGATTGCTTCTTTCATGAAGGAAAAAAAATCCAGCAAGGAATTATTTGCAAACTGTAGCATTTCCAAATGCTACAGCGCGTGGTTGCAAAATTGACAAAGGAAATACATCCTGGCTCATAAACACTTGCAGATGATTATTTGATGAGCTCATTTTATAATCACTGCTGGGGTCCTAAGAATTATGATGATAATCTTTCCATTTATAATTCTTCCAGGTCGAGATTCTTTACAAACTAAAACCAAGGAAAAGATATTAAATAAATAAGGTAAAAGGAATTCACATGTTCAGCATTTATACTGTTTTGCTCTGAAGTGAAAAACCTCATGTCATTCATATGCTTCTGAAAATGAACTGGTAAAAAAGATCCTTATTGGTTCAGATACAACACACCAATCAATTATCTACCTTAGTTTGAATAAAAGAAGGCATAAATGTCTTTGTCATTATGTTTGTACGGAAGTTCTCATAACAGTGTCCTGGTCCATAGCTGCGGTTCCAGGGTGCTGTTGGCACAAACACAAGAGAGACCCTATCCCTCTTGCCTGTCAAATCAAATCCGTGAGAGATCAAAGACAATGAATCAGATCTGAACTAGGATGAACATCCAGGCAAAATGGATTACCTGCCCTCTGAATGTTACAGTGTTTGCAAACCATGTTCACATTTCTCCTTTTCAGCTCTAAAATTTCTTTGTGCATTTATCCTTTCATGATTTACTCCTCTTGCTTTTATTTTGGCACAAGGAGGAAATATGGATAGATATGATTTCAGTGGCTTACTCCTTTCTGTGGTTCAAGAACCAGGAGATTTCAGTGGTCATCAGATTATTCTCATCTAGTGTAGCAGCAAGACTGGATGTATTGAGGGTAATTTAATTCTGTTTATCCCCAAGATCAGAAGAGAAGAGAGATACCTTGTTTCCCCTGACTTAAACAAGGACAATGGCCAAATTACCTATATCTTGAATTATTATTCAGTTGCCTTTTCCTGACCAGTTAGATACTTTCTCTGCTACTTCTGGCACCTGCAATTCCTTGGAGTTTGCAAGCATTTAATAGTCGTGCTTCTCCAGGCTCAGTGCAGCACAGCAGCGAGGCTGTCCTCAGTGACAAGGAAACACAGAGTTTTTGTAGCTTCCCTTCATTGCTTTTACGGGCAAATAAAAAAAGCAGACAATCTGCATTACAAAATACTTCATAGCTCATTTAAAGACACAGGGAAGTTATTGGGCTGTAAACACAGGTTTAACCTGTATTACATGACCTGTAATAGCAGCTGTAAATTTCCCAGCCTATTTGGAAACAATTCAAGTCAGCAGTGTGGAGGTGAGTGAGCAACATGGGGGAGAGAGAGGATAAAGGTGCAATGCTTCGCTTGAAGACTGAACTCCTCCAAATTTTGCTAAAGAAAGGAGAAATTACTTTTTTTTCCCTTTTATTTCAAAATTTCCTCACAAATAAGTTAGTGAAGATAAGTTGGACATTCTGTGTAGCCTTACATTTTTGCTATGGGACTGCCAAAAGTGTTTGATGTCCTCTATTTCAAGCTGTGCATTTATTATCATTATAATTTAAATTTTATAAAGCTAATTTTCAATCAAATACAAGTTTCACAACAAAGATAAATAGAATGCAATAATTTTATGCATCCCCCTCACGAGTCAAATTTTTAGAGTCCTGATTTTACAGATTTCTTATAGATTTTATGTCAGCCTTCTAAGCCAAAGTAAAACAAGGTTCTCAAAATGTCTTCAAGGGATATTTTGTCCAATAAATATTCTGTCTGTGAAATGAATATTAAAAAGGTCCATCTGATCTCAGTTACCTCACCTTATTGTTGAAATAACTTCTTACACAGGTGTTAGAGGCCAGTGTTTGGGGGCAATTACTTACTTTATTGAGAGCAACCTCAGAAATTTAGTAGAGGCATTTAAATTTAATGGACATTTCTCAGAGGAAAAAAATCCCCGCACAGTGACATTGGAACTGGCATCATGCTTCTGAAGGTAAACAAAGTTTTCAGTGTGTGACTTTGTAGATAAAACAGTGAAGATGATTGCCATGCCTAAATAATGATGAGAAAGCTTCAAATTTGGTTTTCTGCATATCATATTAGACCTGCAGATTTAACATGAGATGCAAGAGTGAATTTTCTCTAGAGAAACCAAGTTTCCTTTGTGGTTTATCATAATGGTTAAAGTATGACTAGAGCTAGACAGTGTTGTCAAACAGCTGTCAACGTGCTGGAAACACCAGCAATTAGAAATCTGGGAAGTGAAGTAAAAATATGGGAACCAAAAGATCACCTGCTTGCTAAAAATTAATACTTTTTTGTTTTAGGAATAGAGAATAATTCAAGAGAAATAAAGCTGATTTCCATCTAAAACAGAAAAAGTGGGTAAAAGGAGACAAAGAAAGAATACATTTTAAAAATTAATATAAATGCAGAAAGGAGAAATATAAAAACATGTGAAAGCAGAAGTAGATGAAAAAAAAAAAAAAAAGGACAAAATAAATGTCCTTTATCCTCTTTATGACCCAAGCCAACAACCCAAATAAATACTACAGAGGCTGTGGAAGTGATAGAATTGCCAAAACACTTTAAAAAGTACTGGAAGCTAAATTATAGTTGCCATGCAAGGACACAAAAAGTCTAGGGTAGAAGTACACCAGGAATCCAGTAAAACCCTACACACGAGCACAACTTTTTCGAGATAAAACAAAGAAGAGGCAGCACAGTGACACATGGGAAAAGCTGCTAAAACCTCATCTCCTCAGGAACCATCACCTTTCAATTAAAAATGCAATTCAGACTTCAGATTTATGCCTTGAACTGGAAAAAATAAACACTGAAATCATGAAATGTCACAAAGTGTGCCATTCCATTCTAATCTTTTTTTTCCTGGTGTTGATACTATCAGACAGTTTCTACTACTCCAGTCTTGAGGGGTTTTTTTGTTCACAAGCATTTTACAAATTGGTGGAGTAGGACATACATTATACCTCCAATACCACATTTTGTTCTTCCTCATGCAACCTGCAAGCCTGGGATTTATTTACCTCGCACTATCCAAAATCTCCACAATTTTTCAAGTCTTTTTGGACTCTTCCATAATGATCATCACTTCACTATCCAAATGTGTAGCAGACAGGCACTAACCTTCTGTGAGGTAAGGCAACATCTCCCATTCTTTGTGAAGCTGATATTGAGATGAGCCACTGGTGTTATTATGTGCCATGAAAATTCAAGAGCTTGTTTGAGACAGAAAGAAATCAAAAGAGTGTACCTGTTCACTTAATTGGGCTTTGAATCACTCTTGGTATCAAGAAATTCTCATTGTTTGGTTTACATCAGCTCAGAGTACATCTGGGTTGGCCACTAGAATACTAATTCCATTGTTTCATGCTGTACAGTACTTACAGTAATACTGTCTATAATAATAAAGCCTAACTACTCTAAATGCTTCCTGAGCTGAGATGTGCTTTGGCAGCTGGGCAAGTGAGGGCCTGTCTACCAGAGGCAAGCCTGCACACAGTCACCCTGTTCGGGAGCCCAAGATAAATTCCTGGTCTCTTTGTGTGCTCCAGAAGTGAAATGGCTGACTTGCCCCTTAAAGACACTGCCTAAAGAGAAAAAACTCATGACAGCTGCATCAAACCCCACTAAGTCTGTGTTTCTCTACAGGAGTGACCACTCACAAAGTGATGCACCTGGCTGCACATGGCTGGATTGACTCTTTATATATCACCTGACAAGTGCAAATCATTTCAGCGAACAGGCAAGGCTAAAAGCTGGCTGTTTAAGCCAAGCCAGGTGGCTGGGCTCTCTCAGTGTCACATGAAAGACTGGCACCATGACAGAGATCCACATTTTTTGCTATGAGGGTGACTGGCACAAGCTGTGCAGGGAGGTTATAGAGCTTCCTGCTCTGGAGATATTCAAGGACAACCTGAATATCTGTATCCTGTGTAACCTGGTTTACAGGGCAGTTGGATAAGATGATCTCCAGAGATCCCTTTTTACCCCAGTTGCTCCGTGGACTCATCTGAAGTGAACTACCTCTCTTCATCACCATTTACCTTAGAATGAATTATGAGACACTATTCTATTATAAAGAATACCGATATATTACAACAGAGCACAGTTTTGACCATTTCCATTAAAAATTCTTTGCCTTTTAAATTACATTTTCTTTGCTGATATAAATAGCAAAACAAACAAATTAGCAAACCTCCATGCAGTTACAAGAAACACTATTCTTTGTTTTGGTTAGATACTGTTTTAAAACCCGAATGTACCCACAGCTGTTGATAAACATTCCATGGAGTCTGTTGCCTTTAAAGAACCTAGAATTTAGCATGGGCATAGCCTGCACTTCTAATTAGGGGATCTCTGGCACCTGATCAGAGTTTAATTCACATGTCTTAAAACAGTTAATGTATAGTGGCATTCAAGCTGAGGGTAATCATCCGCAGTCTGCCCATACAAATGATACAAGTGAAAAATGTGTCACTTAATGAGCCTGAATCAAACCTCAGTTAAATCAATGTACAACATATGCAAACAACTGTCCTCGACATTAATAGGGTTACCTTGAATTTACCACTAGTGCAACAGATTGGGATCTGTCCCATTACCTAGTGTTAATTATGCATTGCTGTTACAATCTAATTATCTCCCTGATTGTCTTCTGACCATTACAGATGTGTGTTTACACCCAACACCAATCCTCCTTGTCATCCACACTGATTAATATCAGGTAACAGGGGAACACCAGAGTGAGCTTGCAGCACCCAGCAGCAAGTCATCAAGCCCAAACTTCTCTCTTCAACACCAGCCATGAATAAGTGTCAGGGAAGAAATTGAACGAGGTGAACATGTTTGATACAGAAGGGCATCAACAAAGGAGGACATTCAGGCAATTCCATCTAAAATAATAATGTTCTGAAGTATGTGAGAGGATTTGGTTAGAGCAGAAAAGAGTATTTCAGGCATAAATAACAGAAATAGTAGTTTAAAGAATAATTTTAACTTCTTTTCTGACAGCTTGAAGATCATCAGTCTAATTTTTCAAGGATTATGAACCAGAAAATCAACAAAATAAGGAAGTAAAAATTTTCTTGAGCATGTCACTTCTGCATTTAAAAGTGCAGTTACTTGCTTAGAAAACTCTCAAAAATAGGGGATTTAGAAGAGAAATTGCATATAATTAATATATGATTTATTGATTATAAGTATTAATTATATGTAAATAATTACATATGTTATACAGAAAAAGACTTTCCTTAAGCCTGGAAGGTTTTTTTTTAAATTTTTCCTAATTAAAAAAGAGTAACAATTTGGGAAACATGGTGAAGAGTTT
>VWYP01013478.1:17155-44879 GCA_013400435.1 Pycnonotus jocosus
ATGGTGAAGAGTTTGGGGTTTTTTTTTTTTTATTATTGTTGTTAATTCCAAACTTTTGTGGCTAGGCGATGAACCAAATGATCAATCACTCCCACAACTTTCAAACACCTGGAACATGCAAAGGCTTAGTGTCCCATACTGATAGGTATTTACAGATGAGAGAGTGCTTGAGGGCAAATAAGCTCATCCTGAAACATCTATGAATGTGAAAAAGATTGATAGAATCTACTGTTCAGTGTTTTCTGAGCACTTCTCTCTCAGTATCCACAGCTGGTGCTGCCTGTCTCCTCAGCTGCTTCATCACTGGAGAATGATCACAGGGAACTTTCAAATGATTTGGAAAAAGAGATCTGGGGGCAAACAGAACTAAGAAATGAGGAGAAAGAGAAAATAAACAAAAGGTGCTGTAAGGGTTTGCAATAACACAACAGCACAGTGAGTGTATTCCCTAGCAAGTATGTTGGTAAACCCAGCAGCACAATGCTTGTCATGGGCACTTATCAAGTCTGAATCCAGGTTCAAAATTATTTTCCCCAAACCCTCTCTCCTGAAAAAGAAAAATCAGAACTTCTGTATCCTTCTATGTAGAAGTTATAACCTAAAATGCATATGATACAATAAAACTATTATTAGTGACATGAAGCTTGTGATGTAAGTGTTTAATTCAATGGAGCTGTTTTGGTATAAAGCTGCACTATCACAGTGATGAATAGAATTTAAGTTTATGCAGTGATGGGCTTTTAGGCTCACAAAGCAAGCAAATCAGAGCTGAGCAAGTTTAACGAAGTATTTTTTTTCATGTATGTGTTTTGAAACTCAAGAGCTGTTCTTATAACTAAGGGAGCTGCCTTATGAATGAAAACAGGGAAGGGAAGACCAGAGAAAGATTTATTTCCCATATACCTACTGTATTTTTCAGTTATATATATTTAATTTCATAACCTCAAGAGTAATAACAGGAGCAAATATTTTGCTAGGCTAATGCATTATTAATCGTAAAATAAAGTCGGGGAACCAGACAACTTTGGCACCTTATTCTAAGACCACATGAAAAACGCTGCATATAAATGACAGTCAAAATAAGCAGCCTGGCATCTTATTGAACACAGAACATGATGTGTTGCAAAACCAAGAAGCAGCCCTGATTTATCCAGTAGAACTTGACATTTCCTACAAGCCAGCATTGGCTTAACATTAATTAAAGCTTCACATGAGTGTTATCTTTTTTCCTCCCCCCTATTGTTCTCATGATGTGCAACCCATTTTTTTTTTTTTTCTGAAATGCTGCAGTTTGTAGATATATATAAACCTGGATGACAGAGCTGGATAGCTGACTTCAAATGTCAGGATGCCCGTAAGTAATCAAATCAGACACTTCTCTTTTGTTAATAATGCTACATGAAAAGTGCATGTGAAACCCATGGCCTTCAAAAGTTTGAGAGAAAGGTGGATTTTAAAGAATGAAGTAAGTAAGGATGAGAGAAAAAATCATAGCTTTTCATCCCCTGTTGACAATTACTTCCTTTTCTGTCCATAAATAAGAAAAGGAAAAAGTATCTTCCTTTTAAACTTCAGTTGACAATATTATGACTTTTTTTCCCCTGGGTCTTTGAAATTCAGAATACAAAATTTGTCAGTTTCTGAATGACCCATGTGTACTGCATCACCAATATTTCTTGTGCAAATAATTAGTTCTCTTTGTGTTATTTTTTTGTAGCAAGTGTTAAATTATAATTTCATTTTTAATTATGTTCATATAGCATGTAACACAATGATGAAAAAATAATTAAAAAAATTCAACTAACATTTATCTTGTCTAACTCTAGCCTGTTAAAACTATGTGTTTCTGGTCATAACTTATTATTTAAGCTGTCTCCACAGTCATGGGAGAAAGTGTGATATTACCAGAGAGGAATTCATCCTACCCTAAAATAGATGTTTTACATGTGCATGATGAATCATTCTCTGAAGAGACCTTTTTGCTCTCATTTCATTAGAGGGGAAATTTAGGTGACTAGCTTAATGAAATAACTAATTTTTACATGGCTAAGTTAAGCAAGGTGAATCTCAGCTGAAAGGAAGAACATTGTGAACCAAACTTCTATATTTCTTTTTCTTTGTAAACCTGAAAGGAACCATCATGTCAACCTGTTAGGATCCATCTGCATGTCTGCTGTCTGTGAAATAGGACACAAGACTGGCACAAGTGTCACAGGAAAAGATTAATCGAGAAACAGAAACAGAAAAGTGTCAAATTTCTGTGCACCTGGTAATAACCTAGGGCAGGTATAAAAATAAGCTTAAACTATAAAATTCATGCAATACATGCAATATTCAGAAATTGCTTTAGGTTTCTAAATGGAAAATACTTTTCTAGCATTCCCATTGGTTAAAAACCTACATCTTGGCAAACTGTATCTTGGATTCCGCTCATGATTTTGAGGAAGCAGTCTGGAATATGTGCAGACTATGGAATATGTGCAGACCATCAAAATTCCAGTCAAGTCCCATTCTAGAAATCTTAGAGCTTCACATACGTCCTTCAGAGAGTTTGTGGAGGCTGTGGGACACAGACCAATTTATGATTGATTCAGCCCTTATAGCCTTCATGATCTAATTTCCTCATCTGTAAGATCAGTGCTGTGATACTCGTTTCTTTTGCAAGGGTTATATCGTAACTCCCAACACTTGCCTCTAATATGGCTTGTAAGGGAGACAAAAATAAAATATATTATAAATTATTAATGCAATTGTATTTCTGGGGCTTCCTTTTGTGGAACAACATGAACAAATAAAGAATAAATACCAATCCATGTATTGAAAAGACACAATACATTAAACAGCCCCTCACCATTTTTAGGTATATCTTTAATTATTTATATATGATATTTTGAAACTACTCTCCAGCTCTGAGAAGAAGGATATAAATTACTTTAAGATCGGACAAAATGGACAAAATATAAGGATTTCAGCTATCAACATCTTATCCTATAGTTTTATTCATATGATATTTATACTGAACTACTGAAGATTAACCAGCATTACTCTCTGGTAGTAAAAAGATTTCATGATCTGGAAGGAAAAATGAAAGAACTATTTTCTCACATATTTATTCTGAGAAAATTGAATTGGTGTGAAGACTCACAGATAAGGCATTTTACTCCAAGACATGGAAAATTTGTTTTCTTGCAGTGAGTGAATGAATGCTGGAGTCAACCTCATCTCTAGTTACCACCTGTACATATTTGTATAAATGCAGTCTGGCCCCAAGGTTCACTTTCTGTGCAGAGATGGAGACCTACAGATGAGCAATGAGCTGGGTTTTACCATCTATATTCAAGTAAAAGAAAGACTGGAATTTTTAAGGGATATTTTTGCTACTGTACTGTCTTACAGAGTAGGATATGGAAGGTGTTAATGTGCAGATTTTCTGAGAGAAAAGTATCTGCAAGGCTGACAAAGGAACATGACAAAAAAGATGTAATAATATGTATACTAGGAATTGTTCACATTGAGAAATGATTCCTATTGCTAACTCCTGTATGAGCAAACAGGGAGGTATAGCCCCATCCTCCAAGCATTTATGATCTTCTAATCTATCTCACTGAGTTATGAGTACCCTTCAAAAGAAAAGATGTATATCTGTGACTGGTTTGGGAAACAATAATTTAAGTGAGTCTGTAAGTATAAGCCTGACATTTGACATTAGACTGATTTCTTGCTAGAATTTGTGCTCAGCTACAAGTTTTATGTGCCCTCATTTACATCTCCACTCTCAAGCCTTTTGCACCTTTCCCAGGCTTATCACATATCTTTAATCATATTTTTTTCTATTGTTAATTTTCCCCACGCAATTCCTCTTCCCTGCCATGACACTTGAAGCAATCTCTGGGGTATCTCCACTCTCTACATGTCCCCAGTCCTCACTTAGGGAAAGGAAAGAGACATTTTGACAGAACACATTTAAGGATCTCTAAGAACATAAAAATGTAAGACCAGCTACAATGAGTCAAAGAGGTCCTTCTAATATCTCCAACAACAGTCAAATCTGGATGCCAATGAAAAAGTGAAGTGTCAGAGCATGCATGTGTGATTCCAGCTCTGGTCTCTCCCCCCAGTGTTTATTAATAGGGTACTAAACCTTTCTAAGACAAGGAGTGCTTTCCACGCATTTATTGTATGGCTCAGATTTTTGTCTTGCAAATTTGTCCAGTCTCCTGATCTCTTGCCAGCTTTTTACATCTACAGCATCCCAGGGATGGGAATTCCATGACAATCTTTCTGCTTATACCTAGAAAATCCTAGGAAAAGATATGCATTAGGAGTACACTGGAGAAGCAAATACATTCCTAATTATTGCCTTTGTAAATGGGACAAATCTGGAACAAATTTGTGGTATCCTGCACAGCCAGGGGGAAAATCTGGTTGGTAAAATTTTTTTCATCCATAGGTGAGATATGAATTTTCTTTCTGAATTAACATTAACTGAACAGGAATGAATCTCTGCATGAGTGATACATGCCTTGGCAGCACACACTACTGTTTGACCAACATTTTAAACATTGCTCTTTTTAACATTGGCCCTCTTTTAAAACCTCAAGCATCTTGGAGAGCTTTTCCTCACCTCATCTCATGGAAATGAGCATTCTTTTTTTTCTATAATGTATTACCTGTTTTGTATCAATGTGAGGAAAAGAAATGACACTGTAGTGCTCTCTTAAATTGGCATCTTCTTACTAATAGCTAACAACACTCATCCTCCAAGCATAGCTTAAGCTCTGCAGGTGTCTGCTCTTGCTTTTGGTCTCAAAGTGCCTTTTTTCCTTTAGAGAAAAGCAATGATCCCTAAACTGCAGATAGAACAGGGTTATCCTCAAAATGGAAGAAATAACCAAACAACGAATCTAATGTGGTTGCTGTGTTACTGCTAGTAAATGTAAAATACAAATTCTGCAAAATAACCTTATGATTCTTTAGTCAAAGGATCAGAATCCCTTGGAATTATTCAATTAATGCATATTTACTGAGCAAGAGGCTTGCAAATATAGGTGCCAAGGGAAAATTAAAGTGGTGAAAATATCTAACACACAGTGAAGAATCAGGAGGGAAAATCTGATAATGGAGCTAGACCAGAAAACAACAAAAAGAAAAAGAAAAAGAAAAGAAATTCTGTCTTGGTTCTAAGGCGGCATTTCCTGTCACCCTTTTCCCTCCCTCTCTCTGCTGAATGTAACCATTAATTGTACGAATCAAAGACTTGCAATGGCTAAATTGGACAGGAACCTCAGGAGGTCAAAGCATTCCTGCTTGTTAAAGCTACTGACACATTTTACAATTTTGCAAAATGTCAGAGTCCATCATGCTGTAACTTTGCTGCTGAGGATCCTGTCTCTCATAAAACACTCGCAGCTGCCTTATGGAACTTTCAGGTAAAACCTCATATCTGCAACTGAGTAAACTCCTTTTCTCCCTTCCCTTTATATTCTTGTTTACGAGCTTGTCACAAGCCTGTGGACTTTTGTTTGTTTATTTGGGTTTTTTCTTGTTTTTTGTGTCCTTTATACTACATTCATTTTTTATTCTTTTCCTCTCAGAGCTGTAGGTTCAGGGAACTTGAGTGACAGCAACCTCTGTGGCTTTCCTACCATTGCAAAATCTCAAATTGGTGGAAAAGGGCAATTAAAGTAACCACTAGGGTTTAACAATTGGCATTTGGCATCTGCTGTGCCTCTATGGCCATGCATAGCTGTCTGCTTTCCAAGAGAAACACAGGAGTGTGTCACATCTGTAATCCCAGTGAACTGAGCTCTCTCAAGCATGCGGTGATGGCAACTTCATTTCATTCTGCCTTTTTCATTTCTAGGATAGCACCTCTCCAAAGGGGATTCGTACCACAGAAAGGCTAGAGAGGTATTTTAAGCACTGCTGTAAACACTGAATTCCCTAATCCACAGCAGAACACAACCAGTTCTCAGTGTTTCTGTGATCCAGTTGTAATATTTGATCACGTAAAAATTCTGTTTGTGTCCGGGAAAACGCATTTATATTATGGTACATTGTGCTACAATTTCACAGAATCACAAAATAGTTTGAGTTGGGTGGGTTCACCTTGTTCCGACTCCTGCTATGGGCAGGAACACCTTCCACTATCCCAGATTGCTCCAAGCCCCCTCTGACCAGGTCCTGAACACTTCCAGGGATGGAGAATCCACAACTTCTCTAACTTCTGTGGGCAGCCTGTGCCAGTGCTTCATCACCCTCACTGTCAAG
Source organism: Pycnonotus jocosus (assembly GCA_013400435.1). Classification (NCBI taxonomy): domain Eukaryota; kingdom Metazoa; phylum Chordata; class Aves; order Passeriformes; family Pycnonotidae; genus Pycnonotus; species Pycnonotus jocosus. The sequence goes on from VWYP01013478.1 coordinate 23,426, forward strand.
AATTTTTTCCTTATATCTGGTATGTATCCAATTTATATCCAAAATCCACTGTATATCCAATATACGTGCAATATATATCCCTTCTTTCAGTTCAAAACCATTTCCCCCTGTTGCATCAACTTAGGCCTTGCTAAAATGTCTCTGCCTAGCCTTCTTATAATGCTCCTTTAATTATTAATAGGCCACTACAAGGTCTTCTCAGAGCCTTGTCTTCATCAGGCTGAACAACTTCCTCTCTCTCAGCCTTTAATCATAAAGGAATATGTTGCAGCGCTCTGATTCTAACATAATTTTTCATGTTATATATCCTGGTATTTTTGTCACTTGATTTTTTTGTTAGCATTTTTTTCCTTTTCTTAGTTAGCCTGGAAGATGATAACCTTTGCTTTTCTTTGTATTTCTTCTTGATGAACATTTTAGGAGGAAATCTTTTTTTCTGAAGTGTGACCTAGGAACTATTTTAGAAATGTCATAAAAATGTGCCCTAAAAAACTCTTTCCTGTCACTCAAAAGATCTAGCAAAGGAGTTAAATGGATCCTTTAACACATTTATGCAATGACTGAGAGGAAGGTGTCATTATGCCAATTCTAATAATTGAAAAATAAGTAAAGAAAAACCCTTTACTGTCTTCTCACATCAAACCTGGTGCACAAGATGGAAAATAAGAAATAACACTTCTCTTTTCCTCTCCTGCGTGTGATTTCATCTCTTTCATGTCTAGTGTTGAGATCAGCACATGAGATTAGTGTTATAGATGACCATAACATCACCTCAAACGTCTTGAGCTGAGGCTGAAATATTATGAAAACAAATGCTGAATCCTCTGCAATGAAATATAATCTTTGTAAAATCTCTGTTGTGGTCTTTTTGTTTTCACCTTAATTTGGGCAATGGTGTCTCTCTCATGATTATAAAAATAGGATTTTTACACCTGCCATGAAGAGCAAGACCACAGAAGAAGCTTTGTCTATCATCTTAACATGATGCTCTGTCCCAGGAGCTATACAAACTCTAGAATTGTAAATGGGATCACGATATATTCCTGAGTATTGCGGTACATTCAGCTGTGTTTAAATCATAGTAGTCAATTTCTGGCATGCCTCCTGCATGCTTTAGTGAAGGACAATTTATCCCAGGCATTCATAAATATGTGTAGCATGACAAAACACTGTTCCCACTAGGCAGCAAGTGCCAGGCCACGTGGATCTCTGAGGAGAAGGCAGATTTAGCTGCACAGGTGCAAACTCTTGCAGAGTTATGGAGCCTTGAGAATGGGATCTATTATTGGGTAGTGTAGGTGTTGGCAGGGTCCCACTGCATGAGCATGCTCCAAAGCTCCAAGTTAATAAAAGCAAAATATATATTTTCACCAGTCGTCATGTCACATCTACGGATAATTGGTAGTGAAAGGATCAATGTTTTACCAGAAAAATCAGCTTAAAATGGTGACCTTTGAGAAGCTCCAGTGAGCAGTAACTGAGGAAGAAATATGGAACAAATCTCCTGCCACATCATTCTGAAAACAGAGCATTTATTTTTCCCTGTGTTTTGAGTGATACTGTCTGAGATCTCAAAGAGATGATGATGATGATTGTTGTTTTTGCTGTTGTTGCTTTGTTGTTGTTGCTATTATTATTAATACTGCAATAATTAATATAATAGTAATCATAATCTTAACATTGAGCATATGTGAGTGCATATGTATGTGGCAGGTCTATTTTTAGGAATAACGTCATACTAAAGACACGTGCAAAAATATATCTGTGGAAGAGCAAGTCTTTGTGTGCGTGTGTGGTAATCATAATCAGTCACACTGTATTTCTACCTTGGGGTAGAGAAGCTGAAAGAAAGGTTGAGAACACTGTTATAGATAATCCTCTGTAATGATTTTCCTTTCTTCAGGACAATCTTGACAACAGCACCTTGCCCTAGGAAAGTTTCCTTTGATCCATTTTGTGACTGAAATACAAATTCCCTATTTTTCATTTGCCTCTCTTCAAATTAATGATCCCTGCAATAAGGATACCCTGCCCAGGAATCGTTTCTTCAAACAGATTAGAAGAAATAACAAAGCTAAACCCCAGGATCGGGAATTGGGTCTGAAAGCTGGGAGAATGCTTGGTCTTTATTTGCTTTTCTTTCTGCCTTTTCGAGGCTGCTGTCATGTCCTGTTACACAGATCATCTATTTGATATTACTACACTTATCAAAGGCAGCATTGTTAGCAGCTAAGGAGAGATAAGTATTTTTATGGCATTAGAGACAAAATTTTCATGAAATAATTATGCCAAGTACTGTATGAATGTGCATATAGAAAGAAAACTGGTAACAGATGTCATTGGCTTGATGAAGTTATTTACCATATTTACCACTTTGGTTAAAATATGTCTTTCCATATCTGTGCAAAAGTATGTGATAAACTTGTCCACTGCTGATACAGCTACACAAAAGTAAAAATGGCTGTGAGTGCTAAAGCACTGAATCCCAACCAGGTAAATACACACCTTGTTCCAACAGAGATGCCAGATAACATTCAAGATTTTTGCATATGTGTAATTTATTTAACAGAATCACAGGAGACCCAGGCTCTCTGAAGCTGCAGCAAATTATGATTGCAGTATTTTACCTGTGTAAAACAGAAGCACACACCCCTACTTATGGCAGCTGAAACCCTCCCTTTATGGCCTGGGTGTACTTTTCCCTTCTGAATTCAGCTTAAGAAATTGTAATACTTAAAAACAAACAAACAAACAAACAACCCAAACAACAACAACAAAACAAGAAGAAAACAACCACCCAAAGGACTTTCTGGATGTCGAGCTGTTTTCCTGATTTTTTTTTTTTCCTTAAAAAGTGACAACTGATCAAGGTATCATGACTGTCATTGTGAGGACTAGAGGACTTTTTGGCTGACTAATTACTGTCCTTTAAGTCCCCCCAAAACCTATGCTGTAACAAGAAACAAGAATAAATATTACTTAATCATATCCTTTCCAGGTTCATACTTCTTCATCTACAACTTGCTGTTAGCAAAAGGAGTTCGATTTCCAGGACAGAGCATCTGGAAATATAAATCTGATTTCTCACAATGTCTGTGGTGAGACAATGCTTCCTGGCATGTGGTTTGATCATTGGCCCTGTGCTGTGCAAAAAAACTGAGAGTTGAACCAGAGTGATCCTTGTAGGTCCAATCCAACTCAGAATATTGTATAATTCTATGACTTTATAATAGTAAAATCACTGAAAACCATCTAGTTCCAAAGCTTTTCTCAACAGCATGTTGCTCAGGGCTGCATTCATTCAGGCTTTGAATAACTTCAAGGGTAGAGATTCTACCATCTCCTTGGGCAACCAGTGCCACTGTTTGGCAGTCCCTACAGTGAAAAAGAAAAAACAAATAGTGGTAGTAATAATAATAATTAATAATAAAAAATCTGTGAATAAATGATATTCAAATGGCTAGTGCTGCTGTTATTAGTATTACTGTTATTTTTCTTCATACTTGCAATAAGCCAGTAGTACCTCAAAGCAAATCATCAGTTCACACTTGAACTGGATAACAGTAAAGAAAAATAATGTAACAGTATTTGGGACTGAATCTGAACAGCATAATGAGGAAAGAGGGGTGTCCACAAGCTTTTCCAAAAAATGGGTGTTTTCCTGTTACTGCAATTTTTTTCCACTAACTACTTGGCCATTTCTTCGTTGCCCACTAGAAAATCTGCTTCATAAATAATCATTGGGATTTCCTGATTGTAAATTAGGAAAAAAAAAATACACATGTAGACTTGTATCATTATTCCTTTGGTGTTTTCTGGAGATAAATTATACTTAGGGATTTATTTCCATGTTTGGACTCCACTGGTGAAGAAAACACAGTTAAAAATGACTCTGCAGTGCAAGAAAATATGGAAGAAAAGCTATCTTTTACAGGTGAATACCTGTCAGATTTGTTGGGGTTTTTTTCCTGAATAAAGAGAACTAATACCAGAATTGTATTATTGATAATTAATAGTAATTGCTACCAGTATATTTTAAGGTTTACATCACTGTCTCCTTCTAGGATAAGGTGCATTTTAAATGTAGTTGATGCTGGTTTTGGCTTTATCAGTGTGTTGGTTTTGCAAGCGATTTTTCAGAGAAAGATATAGCAAACCCAGTCAATGACTAGGTTTGAATATTGACATCTGGTGTAGCCATTAGAAGGAGACATGCCTCTATGAACACACATAGTTAAAATCAGAGAAATCTCGCGATAAGCTATCTTTTTCCTTCCAGCCTGGGAGCAGGTAACCAGCAGCCTGGCCCGCTCTGTGCAGCCGGCGGGGCAGGCGGGGACAGGCCCTGGTGCTCTCCCATGCTGGCAGGGCTGGGCGGGGAGGGGAGGCCACGGCTACTGACATCCACCCGACCCTAAGGGCTGCCTCGCTGCCAGCCTGGGCTGGGGAAGGTGTCTGCCAGGCCCCTGGGAGCAGCTCTGGGCCTGGGCTGGGCAAGCCCAGAGTGATACCATCAAGAAGCGAGGAAAGAATCTATCGACCTCCCTGGTTGCTGAGAGCCTGGCCACCATTCTCCGGGCGGCTCCAACCGCTCAGCATGGTGCTACTGAGGATCCCTATGGGGACAGCCCAACCCGGGCAAGATATTAACTCTTCTAGTGCATAGAGACTTGAGGACATTAACCCTCTCCCCAGGTGAGAGGAAAAGGACAGAGTGAGATGTGGAGAGACAAAGCATGAGAATGAATTCAGTGAAGAGAGAGAGAGAGAGAGAGAGAGAGAGAGAGAGAGTAAAAGTCCTAGATGGGAGGAAGATTGATAAGTTGCCTAGTTTGAGTTGGAGTTCTCTTGTGAGACCATGGAGAACAGACTAAAATATCCCTGTAATTTATAGAATGCTTTTTGTGGGGGTGCAAAGTTCTAGTCTTAGCGGTGGACTGATGTAGCTGTGATGTAATGGAGAAATTTGAACTGAGGAAGATAGGGAGAAAGAGATACGAAGCCCTCTGCCCCCAGGGAAAAAGAAGACCTCTGTTTCTTGAGATGAAGATGATTTTAGATTTTTGTTTTATACTAGAACAGTCATCCTTAAACTGTACCCTAAAGCTGATATGCCCATGACTGCAGCTGTGGGAAGGCTGCCAAATGGGAGAGACTTCATGGTTTGCAGGGTTTCTGGGTGGCTGCAGATTTGTGACATGGGAGACACCAGATAACTTTTTCATGTGACAATGTCTCCATGGGATTTCTAAGAGAGACTTCTTTCTCTAAGAATTGATGAAAGACTATTTTAAAGTGGTAAAACTGACTACAAATCCCAGGTTTTGTCTCTTTATGTTGTTGGTTGGAAAGTGAACAGTTGTAGGGGGAGGAGAAGTGTTTTGAAAGTTTAATTCTGGTTTTTATTAATTTTTTCTTTCTTGTAATTTTGTTAATAAACCTATATTTATACCCTTTTAAGTTTAGAGCCTTCTTTGCTTTACTCCTAATCCTCTCTCACAGGAGAAATAGAGTAAATAATTCTAGTAGGCACTCATACCACTACACTAATTTTGGGAAACAGAAATTGGTAAACGTGTAACTACTACAATTAGGACAGGTCACACTTTGATTGGAGATCACTGTTTTGAGAGGCTTGTACATTTTCCATGCTCTATTAAATAATCTCAAGTATCTCTTTGAAGCACATGCTGTCAAATGTGTAAACATACAATAGTTTTCTGATGTGGATTCCAGATTACTCAACAGTTATCTGGGTTCAAACTTTGTCTATATTTTTATGAGTTATCACTCTTATAAATATTTTCATTAATTATCTTTCTTATTTTTCTGAATTTGGTGAGGGTAGTTTCAGAATTTTCCCTCCATATGAGAAAATGTATGACTAATCTAGCAAAAATGATTTTCCAGTTTTAGTACCTAGCTAGAGTAAATGTTAACTCTCATGAAGGTTTACAGTTTATTGCTACAGCATGAAAGGAAGCAGTGGAATTAACTGGCTTTTAATTTTTTAAGCATTTTCTTCCAGTGCCATCAATTTGAAAATTGATGTAAGCTTGTTTCAATACTAATTTTGGTGTGTTTACTGCTTTAAATTAGGAAAAAAAGTGGAGAAAACAAAGCAATTTCATGTGGTAAACAAGTTAAATGACTATGGCCCAGGGCTACTGAGTGCGTAGGCAGAGCCATAATGCCTTTGTAATACTTTACTTAGGAAAAAAGAACATTATGTTGGTATGTAAGTAACTGAGAATTAAATCATCATAGAAGCTGTGGCACTGGTTTCATGTTTTATAATCCTTCCAAAATAACAGACAGAGTCCATTTTCAGGGAAGACAGATTTTTGGGGAGTAAAACGGACAATGTTAGAGAACAAGCTAGGGGTCCCAAATAAAGATAAACCAACTTTTTATTCCAGGGGCATATATATTCAAATTTCTGCTGACAGCATCATTATAAAATATTTGTTCCTGTTGATGGTAGCAGATTAAAAGCAGGGTTCATGTCACCAGGTGCTATCCATAGTTAAAATACATATTTACATGCAGATCTTTGCTCCAAACCTTTGACTTCATGAAAACAAACCCTGAGTCAGCTCACTCTTGCTTTCATCAGAGCTCTGGGAGCAGGCAAACTGCAGCCACACAGAGCTGTTGGTCAACAGGCTTTACATTTAGCTGGAGGAATAAACAGAATAAAATAGAATAATAGTATTGTTAAGGTTTAAAAAGACCTCCAAGATCATCAAATCCTACCTTCAGCCAAACACTGCCATGGACACTAAACTATATTGTGAAGTATGAGTTTGGGTATCAAGGGCAGAGAGGCAGCCAAATGATAAATCAGATATTGGGGTTGTGAGCATTGGCAAGATCAAGACTTCATGATCCTTATCAATGTCTACTGGTGTGGAAGGTGGCCTGTCCTTAAACAGATTGGATGGTTTGCCTTTCCTTTAATTCTCCAATGCATTAGAAACTATCAGAAAACAGAAACAAAATGTTACAATAAATTTTAAATATCCTAGTGCATCACTGGAAACCATTAGTCATTCAGGTGTGTTATATACATGAGGGGTAGAGAACTGTGTTTATATAAATTTTCTGTCCTTTTAGCATGAAGTGCAGTAGGTTTTGTAACTAAGCGGAAAAGATTTCAAGAAGGATCTGTCCAGCCGAAATGGTAAACTATGTCATAAATGGGAGCTAGTCTTAGACCCAAGAAGCTGGGAATGAAGTTGAAGGAGTAATGTGCATGCACATGTTAAATGAGAAATTCCTTAGGTGAAGTCAAGCAGCTCAGGGGATTTGAGGATAACAGCTCTAGAACAAAAATATTTGAGCCTTTGTCGTCATGACAGACAGTCAAGGGCTGAACACCTTGTGAATCAGGCAAATCCCCTTTATAATCTGTGGTTTGCACAGGTAGTTTCTCCTGGAACAGATTTGCAGTTCTGGAGATACTCTGGAAGTATCTGGGCTGAAAGCTGAGACTTTTCACACAGAAAGCAGAAAAACCTTTGCTTTTGCCTAAGTCTTTATGAGACCTTGGGAATGACTGAGTTCTTTAACTAAAGAAGGAAGAGAAGAATAGAATATTCTCAGTTGAAATCCAACTGCTTGACCAATTCAGACCTGACCAGGTTAAGGCATTGTTGTTAAAGGCATTGTCCAAATGCCTCTTAAGCACTGACCGGCTTAGGTCACCGACCACGTCTCTAGAAAGTCTGTTGCAGTTTTTGACCCCCTTTTTTCTGGTAGAGAAACACTTCCCAATATCCATTCTGAACCTCCCTTGCCTGGGCTTCAAAAAGTACCTGACCAGGAAACTATTGAAATAGACTTTAATCTCTGGACACAGAAGCAGGATCTTGGCCACAGTTCGTGGTCCCTACCACAGCTCTGCCTACCTGGCCAGGTTATTTTATAGTATTCTAAACCATTGTGAATTTTCCACTCTACATGGCAACCAGAAGTATGTATGTGGCATATCCAGCTTTACCCATTCCCTTCCTACAAAAAACTGCAAAGGGATAAAGGAGTTTCCACCGCAAGGTGTATTGCAGGCCTCGTGCCTCATTATGTGACCGAATGTGAAGAGACGACAACATTTAGGGGAAGAGAAGCCTGCTTGCTTGCCTTTATTTACGGATAGTCACACCTGTCCCATTTTATTATAACAAACAAAATTCATAATTTTTCAAAAGCCTTTTACTTGCTGTGGCCATCACAAGGCAAGAGAGAATCTTTGTTTTGCATAATGTACCACTCATTAGACACAGGGCAGAAAGGGACTCAGGGACAAAGAGGTGGGGCAAAGGACTTGAACTCAGTTTCTAAAACCTCACTGCGTTGGGTGGGTGAGCAAGTCTTTCCTTTAAGAAAACATCACTGTTCCTGATGTAACAGTGCAGCTGTCTACACAAGACTGTTCACCTTAAGTGTTTTAGTGATTCATCAGCCACTCAGAACCCCCACAGCACAGGAAGGTTACAGCCTTAGCAGTGCAAGAGATTAGTTTACAAAAAAAAAACAAAACAAAACAAAACAAACAAACCAAAACCAAAAAAACAAAACAAGAACTTGGAAGGGCTGAGGTAGGTAAAGCTACAGCACCACAGTGTTCAGTTGTTAGATTATGGCTCAGACATCCCACCCTGGGAATTTTATTCATTCCATTTACCCACAGGAAATATTTCAACTCCAGCCTCTTCTGCAGAGAGCTCAGAGTGAAGAGGGAGATGGAAAAGGAAATATCCTGAGCAATAACACACAGGTCTTGGTCATTTTGTACTTGGTGTGGGAAGGAGGAAATAATGATTTATTGTGAAGATCTGGGGTGGTTTCATCTGTGGAAGTGGCACTATAAATATATGGATTCTGATAATGTGGTTCTGCACAACTGATCTCCGGACTTTGGAAGAAAGGGTATCCTTTTATCTCCTCATTAAAAAAGAGAGATGTTTAATGAGGAAAAAAGCATTTATTATCTTTTTTAATTAGAGAAAATATTAAAATGTGTTAAATTTTGAAAAGGTGGAGCAAATCCCAAACTCACTGAAGGAAAAACCAGCATGAATTTTTCTCAATTAGAGTTGAATATCACACATGTACATTCCTGCCTCACTGTAACTGGCATGGGGTTTGCCCCTCCAGAAGTTACTCCAAAATTAAATTTATGAGGAGTGGAATAAATCGAGAGGCAGACAGAGATGCTTTGATTTCTTTGTGTTGGCTCCCCATAAATATTAATGCCTTTCCTAGGTGCTGGCACCATGACATGCTGTGGACGGGGGCAGGATGTGAGCTGGCTGGGCTCTCAGCCTTGCTGCATAAGATGAGCCTCTCAGAGAGGCTGCAGGTGAAACATACACACACAGAGTGAAATTATAGCTGCCCCTGGGCAGCAGCATGGACCAGTAATAGCTGCTTCTTCCATCAGTGGGTAATGCAGCCTTTGTGTCAGAGACCTACTCAGTGGTGTTGCAGCGTTAAGGGAGAGAAAAGCTAATGCAGTTTGCCAGAGAAAGCAGGAATTGCTTCCTCCCCACCTAGACTACAGGAATATTTCCCTTGTATCACACTAGATCCTTTACAACTTTCTATTCACAGCCTTTGTCATTGTCATCTAAAGAAAAAAAAAGAAAAGAAAAAAAAAGTACAGGCTATATAATAGATTGAAAATGCATGAGATCTGAATAAATTATCATGTGTAAAAGACTTACCTTTAGTTGCAAGAAATAAAGGAAGGGAAACCAATACCAGAAAAAAATTTCAGGGATTATGATTTCTTGAGGTGTCATTATTTGGATGATGACACCAGGGAAAGTTTTAAATCACAAAGATATTATGGTAAGACAAATGGCAGTCTTGCCCTTGAGATTCTGAAGTGTAAGACATAAGAGGAAGTGACAAGAGACAGATAAATGGGTTTTCATGAGGAAATTCTGATACAATGTGGATTTGTTCTTTAATCTCAATTCTTTAAAAAATACTTTTAACATCTCTTGATAAGTCATTATGCTAGATTTAGGGGAATTTATTTGCCTTATGAATTTTAGAGAATCAGTTTAGTTTTGTTATGTAAATAAACCATGAAATAGGTTTTCTAGAGATAGGTAACATGAGTGAACAAATAATTTCAAGCTTGATGAATTATATCCTAAAAATGCTTAGAAAGATCCTAGAAATCCTTTTCTCCTAGCAAGAGGGAAACTATTGTCCTCTTTGAGCTGAGATAGAATTCATTTTCTTCGCAGCAGCTGTGGTTTAGATTTGGGATGAGGGTAATGTTAATAACACACTGGTATGTTAGGTTTTGTTAAGCAGTGGTCAAGGATTCTTCAGCTTCTCATCCTGCCATTCCTGCAAGGAGGCTGAGGGGCCTCAAGGGCTTGGAAAGAGACACAGCTGGAATAGCTGTTCCAAGCTGGGCAGAGAGATGCTCCATACCTTATGGCATCATGCTCAGGGTATAAACTGCAGGGTAAACTGGCCAGGGGCTGATGGCTGGGCATTGATCAACTGTTGGTAAGCAAATGCATTGTACACAATTTGTCTTGTGTGTTCTAGTTATTTCATCTTTTTCTTTTTTACTCATTATTGTTGTTATTCCTTTCTTTTCTGTCCGTTAAATTGCCTTTATCTCAACCCACAAATTTTACTTTTTTGGCTGATTTTTTCATCCCCTTTCCATTTGAAGGAGGAGGGGAGCAAAAACCTATGTGGTGTTTAGTTGCTGGCTGGGGTTAAACTACAACAGGTTTTTTGGTGCCTCAGAGTGTTTGAGGTAATGACAGATGTGATTGGGATTTGCTGGATAGAATTTATATCTGTTAGGGCTGTTTAGGGATCGGTCGGCAGGCTCCTGTGCTTGCCATGCAGCTTCCTTCCTGCTGCCAGTCTCATGCTCATTATTGGCTGCTTTCTGCTCTCACTGCTCACTGTAGAGCTATGCTGCTCATCCCCTCTCTCTGCTGTGCTTGGGAATGTTCTGATAGCTGCAGTGGTGATGTGCTTGGGCTGGCAGGTGGCCAGAGCACCTCTGCTGTGTCTGTGCTGGACAGGATGGAACCCCAGCGTGACCTTGAGTGGAAGTGCTGCAAGTTGTTCATGGGTCCAGGTGAGAGCAGGACACCTCAAACAATCTGTAGCCCATGGATTAGGCCATTCTGGAACATGTGAGCCTCAGGTAAACCCCTGACAAGACTGTGCCTCATAGATAAGACCCTGCTTGGAGCAGGAACAGCTTTAAGGGTCTGTAGTCTGTGGATTTGTTCAGGCCAAAGCAGGTTTAAAGGGGGAAGTGTTGGAATATTAAACCAGATGGTCTGGTCCAAAGAGATGAGTGATGTTGATTGTAATGGAAACACTTTTAAATTTTTGTAACCCAGGATTTGACTTGTATATTGTAGAAAATTCCATAACATCAGGCACCCAAATCAGTGGAGGTGAAGCCTTAATTTAAACAATGCAAGTGCATAAGTGACCCTGGCTGAGCCTGGCTCTGGTGCCCAAGAGTCCCACATGACACACCACACCTCCTGTCCTGAGTGACCACTGTGACAGATGGAGCCTTAAGTCATGCACAAAACACTAAGCTAACTCAATAAAAATTTTGTAGATATTTTGCACTAGTGGAATGATATCTGTGGATTACATTCACAGATAGGAGCAAGTGGTTAATGAGGATGTATTGGCTGATGTGGAGCCTGAGCATGGCATAAGTGGTATGGAATAAGGAATGGAGAATGTACTCAGATAAAGCAAACTAAAAGTCAGTAACTCATAATTTCCTACTTAAATAGGAGATCATGTAATGAATAGTTTGCCCAAATCTTTTGACAAATTATGTGAGAACACAAGAAGTAAACAATCTGTATGGGAGCTGAGAACCTTAAACTATGGAGATATTTTTGTTCAAGTGCTGAACAGAGACATTTCCTCCAAAGGTAACAGTATCTTTGAACTTATGCCTCCTAACACAGACTGGATTTAAATAACAATGTGCACTCATAAACAACAGAATAATAGTGGCACTGAATACAGAATCATTTCATAATTACTGAGTACTGCATACAAAACAATTGTAAATCCTTCATTTGGATGCACATAGTAAAAGCATTTCAGTTAAGTTTACACCTTCCTTTGAGATGAGAAGATTTGGCTATACATGCAATAAAAGTATGAAATATGAGGAAGAGTCTTGCATGCTTCAGTGTGTAACTTCCTGGGGGGGTGAAAATAAAATAGCCCCTTCATATCTTGCACATCTCAGTACTTTCTAGAATATTAAGGTATGAACAAATTATTATGAATAAATCGACTGCTGCAGCATAAAAGGGTGTGTTTCTCATGCCAGCTAAGCTGTGTCTAGACTGCATGATTGAATAGCAGGTCAAAAACAAACAAACATTCTCAAAAAGCTGTGGGTGGGGCCTATCTTGTCTACAACATCACACCTAGTTTTTAAGGAATAGTACTTTGCCAGGAGCTTCTTAACCCATAGCATCTCTTTTTGAAGTATTGCTTGATTTCATTTTATTTGATCTCCATAACCTCAAAATACAAGGGTTTTGATTGATGCTTTCTGCCTCCTCCTCCTCAACCATCCCCACAAAAGATCTAATAATACATTAAAGAAATTCAGATCCCCTTTTCCTCCACTGTCTTCTTCTTCACACTGTTTTAGCACTGTTAACTTTAGAACACTTCAATTATCACTGAAGATTCAGAAGCTGACCTAATTGTACTGATATATTTTTATTGAGGTTGCAGTTTTCAAAGCCTTTTTTTCCCATTACAAAGTCCATCTTTTATTAAGTCTAGTAATGATTAGACATGACCAACTAAAAACTGAGACTGCTCTAAATAGCTTATTATTAATCAATTTAAATAAACAGTTCACCACCCTGCATATCAGAAAATGCCATATGGGAGCAGTTTCTGTGGTGCTACTGGAATTAGATAATAACATAATTAGTAGTGGTCATCAGTAGGAGTTAATATAGCTGGATCTTACAGTTCCAAGACTAATAAACACCTAATGTCTTAGATAACTTCTTTTCATTACTAATGTCTTCCTGACCTGACAGCAGCACATTCCATGAGATTTAGTGCAAAATTCTTCCCTCTTATTTGTATCAAAGGAGATCCATAACCAGAATCCCTGGGGTTATAAATTAGCTCACAGGATTAATTTCTTCCATACCTGCAAAAATTTTAGACGTCAACCATCACTTGTACAGGTCCTGAGAAGGTCTGTCCTGTCCAATAATGAGAAATAATATTGAAAACAGAAGCTTTAATTTCAAAGAATAAAACAGTGATCCTCTGAGTGAATCGCCTCTTCAAACATCCTATGAATGCAAAGAAGGAAGGAAATGAGGTTTCAAAATGTTCTTTCAAGGTCTATGAGGTTAAAGATTATCTATACATCTAAGCTTCTTTCTTTTTCAAGAAAATAAATTTTCCATCACAGCCTTGATCCATTAATTCTGCCTGATGGCATGAGTCCATCTACCTGATTTCCAAAGGACATAACTTTTATAAGCTTCATCAGTCCCAAGATAATATTAATTTTTATTTTTTTAAATTTTCCTATCTAATATTTACATGTCTTGCTGTGACATTCTGTAAACACTTTTTATTATTCAGATAGTTTAATATCAAGTAGTCATTTCTTTTGGAAATTCCCTATTTCATGAAGAGAAATGCCTACAAAACTTCGGAAAAAAAGTGGAAAAAATAGGATACCTGAAAGCAAACAAACCAACAAACAAACCCCCAAAAATAAACTTACAAGAAAAGGACAAAATGCAGCTCAAAGCAAAACAATGAGAGTATACAGAGACAGAAAGAACATTTTTGAGATTATTAGATCAGGAAAAGATAATTAAATTGAACAGTCAGTCTTTCCACTGTGCAGCCTCCTTTGTGTCACATGTGGAACTACCTCTTTGACCATCTAGAGTTTCACATTTTCTTGAAAATTACTTGTTCCTCAGCTTCAATCTTTGATAATTCACACTGGAACTGTTCTGCCACTGCCATATTTTCATCATCATTTCTGTCTCTGGTATTCCCCATGCAACACTTCATGTCAGTTGGGTTAGTGTACAGTGAAAAAGTAAAAAGTTTCTCAGTGATTCTCCTCTTTCTTGTTGATGAGTAATAGAGGCAAAAAAGTTGCAAAGTGTGTCTCTCAGCTCCTAAAGATTACATAGGTGGAGGCTATTACAAAGACCACGGAAGTCAGTTAAGAGATTCATTGGCTTTGACAGGCTTTGGAGCAACATATAATGGTTGTAGGTTTATCTCACTGTCTGATGGAGAGTCTCAGATCAATCAACATTGCAGCTGCTCAAGAGGAAGAAACTATTTGTAAATAAGTGATTCACTGGTTAGCTATGATGCTCTCCCCAAAGCATTTAACTTCTCAATTGTCAGTGTGCAGAACTGGTTATAAAATGGCAAATTTTAATTCTGAGCATTTCAGGGAAATACTAATTCTTGTCTTGCAAATGTATTTCTGAAAGATGGTTCCATAGGCCTGACATATCCTGCCTGCATGGTTTGGTAAGACTTTTATCTGGCCTTTCTTATTATACCACTTGAATGCTTTACAAGCCTTAATAAACTAATCCTCACAGTGTCCCTGAGACAGCAGCTACATGAAAAAAGCTGCCCAAGAATAGAAACCTCTAGGCAAAAGCCTGGAAGAAGATGCTGCAGGCAATCACATGCAAAGGAGCAGTTGTCCAGAGAAGAAATTCTGCCACAGAAAGAACTGACTGTGGGATAGCAGTGGAAAATGTCCTTGATCAGGTCAACTTTATGGGGTTATGTGGCTCCAATTCTACCTTTTTTTCATCTTTCAGATGGGTGTTCTCAGACTTTTTCATGTCTGCTTCAGAAGTCATAAAATTTTTTTAACCTTGGACTGCAATTTTTGTGACTGTCCTCCTGCAACCTGGATCTAATAAAGTAGTTCATGGAGTTATTGTGAGTATCACTTTGCAGCACTGTAGCCCAGTAAATACAATATTGCTACTGCTCATAATAGGCTTTGTAGTGGGTTTGCAGAAACTGAGGAGCAAGGTTGGTCTAGCTTTGTCTGAATTTGTGTTCTCTTGCCTGCAGCTTTGTCTTAAGTACTTAAGCTAAAGTAGTGCTTTCTAACAACAGGCCACTGTCTAATTTTTTTTTTATTATTTTGTATTTGTGTGCTGCAGTTACAGGATTTTTTTTTTAACTAGATCATAGAATGATAGAATATCCTGAGTTGGAAGAGACCCACAGGGATCATCGAGTCCAAATACCAGTCCTGAGCAGGAATCCCAACAATCCCACCCTGTGTCTGAGAGCATTGTCCAAACNCAGTGCCCTCAGCCCCTCCTCACACAGCTTCCCCTCCAGGACCTTCACCATCCTCACAGCCTCCTCTGGACACTCTCTGATGGCTTAAGGCTTTTCTTATGCTGAGGCACCCAGAGCTGCCCCCAGCACTGGAGGTAAGGCTGCCCCAGCTCAGAGCAGAGGGGACAATCCCCTCCCTTGCCTGGCTGGTGATGCTGGGCCTGATGCCCCCCAGGTCAGGGATGTTCCTCCTGGCTGCCAGGGCACTGCTGGCTCATGTTCAGCTTGCCACTGACCAGGACCCCCAGGTCCCTTTCCCTGACACTGCTTTCCCACATCTCATCCCCCAGTCTGTCTGTACATCCAGGGTTGCCCCATCCCAGGTACAGAATCCAGCAGTTGCCCTTGTTGAACTTTACATACAGTTGGTATGGAAAAGGTAGTTTTATTCATATTAGGACTAATTGTACAGTATTATTCCTTTCTGCTATAATCCTGCCAGGACTACTAAGGATTCACATTAGTCTGTTGAAACTTCAGTTATTACCACAGTAAGCTCCTGGGTTTACACATATGGCATTTTCATTTTTCCTAAGCAAGTATGCAGACAGTGCAAAGCAAACATCAGAGCAGCCATCCTGCCCTCTGGTAACAGATACTGCACAGCTCTGAAGAGCAAGGTGTTCTCTGCCCAGAAGTTTACAAGAATAATGGTAAAAGGTTACTACAAGTAGTTTGGTGTGTAAAAAAGGAAGGAGGCACAGTATCAGAAATACAGCCAGGGAGTGAAACTGATTTATCAGATAATAAATAGTCTTGCTGCACATTAAGCAACGTTTGTGAGAGTGCAAATTGTTCAGCATTAAAAATAATTGTACTACTTTACTGTTTTTTTAAAAACTCATTTATTTTTCAGCTAATATGTCTAGAGAATGTTTTAGATATTTGTACCTGCTCAGAATCCAGTCTCCAGTCCTCTGCTCCTGATATCTGGAAATCTTTCCTCTCCTTATAAAAGGCCAGTGCTTCAGAAATGGTACTTCTTTGTAGGCAGGGATTAAGATTAATAGATGATCTTTAAATGTCCTGCTAGTCTGGTCTTCCTCCTTTTCCAGAGCACATTACTTAATGGATTTAAATTTATCTCCCATTCCTACACAACTCTCACACAGATCTGTAAGTGGTATAGGAACGTCAGTGCTGCAGGACCACCACAGCTCTGGATGTTACCATTCAATAAACTCTGAAATTAATTTTCTTCTTGTCTTATTGTCTTTCTCATTCTCCTTCAGCCATCACAGAGTGATCTTATGCTGACAGTTCATACATATTCAAGCAACTACCTGGAAACCACACACTGAATATTTTCTCTCTTTTTGCAGTCATTTATTTGTAAATTAGCCTCTCTAAAGAAATAAAAAACACCTTATTTTTTCACATTTAAATGTACTCTCAAGACCAACTGATCATATTTTCTTCTACTTTGTAGGACTATCTTCAAATGCATTGCTGCTTTGTAAAGTGCATGAATGCTGTATGGGAGTTTGGTTTAAATGTTTGGTCAATGCTTCAAGTACAAAAGGAAATGAGAGTGAGCCTTTGCCAACCCCAGTAAGCTATAAATTATGCAATGTACGCAAAGATAAAGTGCTGCTGGGCTAAGCTTTTAAAGGGAATGGAAAGGTTTTTGCTGTAAATACAGTTAAGTATATCCATGAACAAAAACAAGGATCGAAGATGCTGACAAATTTCAGCAACAGTCTTGTACAACCATGCAAGAGATCCATCAGACACCAATTTCTCTAGAGGCAATTTCAGTTCCAATGTCTATTGGAGTGAATCAGGATTAATTGGGCAGAAACGTATCACTAGAGAAGTTCTTCAAGGGTTAAGAAGACATTGACATAAACATTTATGAATAGAGTTTTCTGCTACAGAAGACAGGGTTCAGATAAAGATTTGTGTTGTAAAAATAGTTTAAAAGGGGGAAAAAAGTCTCTGTGACTCAGATAGTGAAGAGAAATATTTCTGTTAACTGTGACATTTCTTAGTTTTGATATATTTTTAGAAACTTTTAGGTGATATAGTATGTTGAATATTTCTCTGATATATTCTAAATTTTCAAGGAAAGATACTGGAGCTTACTTTTAATACCATCAAATGTATAATACATTAAAGCTTTCTTGTTAAGGATTCTTTATAGTATACTTCAAAATTCCATTTTTGAGATGATTTAGAAGTGTTATAATACAAAGTCAGTCACATGAAATTCTAAAAGTGTTCCTGCTAAGCACTTTTTACTGCTGCTGAACATCAATATGCCTTATTTGAATGTAACTCCAGAAAGTTATTTGTGCTTTTAAAATTGCAGCCAGGCTGTTCAACACAGGAGTGATTTCCTGTGAGTATTTAGAGCAATTGCTACATGTGGATTTTACTCACCACCTTCCCTGACCCTAAAGAATGAATTAGCATGGCATAACTTTCACTAAAATCCCCAGGCTCAGCTGAATGTCCCTAACCCTCCAGAAACTGCCTGTGCAATTCACATGGGTGTTTCTAACCTTACTCTAAACCATTAACTTAGATATTGACGCCAGAAAAAGGGACATAGCACAACTCACTTGACACTAAACCCCTCAATTCATCAGCTGGGGGAATTTCTGGCAGCTGACCTGGTGAGTTACGTGCTAGCCTATAGCTACTTTAAATTTAAATATGTTCTATCTTTACAAACTGCTCTTGATGCAATAGCTCTAGCAGAGCTGAGAGTGCAAAAATGTCTTAAAAACTGTTCTTGCTTCCCCTCACAAGATAACATCTGGGAGGTTATTATGGTCACTCGGGAGAAATTAGGCACCTATCAGGAAAAAAAATTGAAGGTGTTCAAATTACTCTTAATATCAACAAAGAGAAAACAACATTCACAAGCAATATATGTATACTTATGGATCCAAAGGTGTTTTTTTGTTTGTTTATTTGGGTTTTGGGGGGGCGGTTACCAGAAGAGAGGAAAATTGTAAGGAATACTGACTGAAGGACAAATTAAGCATGGAAGTTGAATGAAATTTAGGAATTTCTTTGCAGCAGGTTAGTTGTTTATTATTCCATAACCACTGAGCAGAGCAGGTATGCTTTCAAGGTCAGTGATAGAAAAGGAGAGCAATTGGAAAAAAGAGGAAAATCACAATCTAGGTGAGGAGCATAAAATCTATGGCAATTCACCCTGCAACTTGTAGGCTTCATCTAAATCCACAAAGTGGTTTAGCACTAATTTTCCCCTTCCTGTAGCATCAAATCAGCCCCATTACACCTGCATTCAATGAATCCCACACTTCAGAGATAGCACTAAGGAAAAGAGATATCAATAAAATGCAGACATGACAGCTAACTTCAAGTAAATCACATTTTTTATTTGATATAGTACACTTCCAATCTGGATGTCCAAATTAAGTGTTTTCAGGGAAACAATGAATTCACTGTAAGAAAGAATTTGCATTCGTCAGTGGACAATTAATAGATGTTTCTTTCCTCCCATCAGGGCTACAAACAGCTGTGTCATTAATGTTGAGGGCAGATCAATCTGTTAACGTTTCTGGATCATATCAGTGGAGAATCTATAAAGATCTATTAATAAGGCATTTGAAATCACAGGTAAATACCACACCAACAAAAAGGAAACATTTATTTATATAAACTTCCACTCTTACCCATTAGCTCTTTAAGCCCACTGCTGTATTCTCCATCTAACTGTGCTAAATCATGGATGAAATAGTATTCTATTTAGTTTAATGGCTAACAGAACCTGAATGCCTACATATACTGCACTATCTTACTTCTTAAAGACTCAGTAATTTTTAATACAGCAAAGAACTGCTCAGTGTGTAACCTCAGTGAATAGGCCAACCTTATTTCCATTATCAGCAAATATATTCCAGAAAGCTGTTCCATATTATTCAGTCTTATAAAATTTTGTCTTTAAAAAAAAACCCTAAAAGTCAAACTGCCAAAGCTCCATATTATCTGATTTTATTACTAAATATTATCTTTTCTGACTAGAAAATCTTAGTGTTATTCCACTTTTTATCCATTCTTTCTTTGAGAGAATAGCAGTCTTTATCACCATTTGCCCAGTTATCTTAGAAGCAAATTTTTCTTTTTCTGAGACATCTTTTTCTGATGTCTCTTTTGATAGAACACCTTTCTTAAAAACTGCACTTTGCCTAAATACACAGCTATTAAGGATACTTTCTTTAAAGATATTAAAGAAAATTTCATCTGTACTCTTTATTATCATTACATTTAAAAGAAAAGTAAAAGAAAACAAGATCCATGATAGAATAGAAGCTGTATAAATACTTGGATTTATCATTTTTATTGCAATCCAATTAGGAAAAAATGGTGCTGAAGTAGAACACCACTGAACAAGGAGCTGTGGAGACAGCTTAGGAAGATTTCTCCCCACTGAGTCTGTAGAACAAAAGATATGCATATAACTCTTGCATTAATATCTCTGAACTTTGTTTGTTGAGACCCAGAATCACAGAATGGGTCAGATTGGAAGGGCCCACAGTGGTGTCACCTGGTCCAACTTTTCAGTTTAAACAGGGTCACCCCAGAGCAAATAACACAGGAAATCCAATTGAATTCCAGAAAACTGATTTTTTTGATATCTTCAATGTCAACTTTTTTTTTTTTTGTTAACGTTTTCTGAATTTTGAAGGACTCTGATTTTAGAACTGGGACAGATTCATCTCTGAAGGATTCCATGTCTTAAAATGTCATTACGATGTGTAGGAATACATGCATTCCAGAAATTTTCCTGTTTCACATATTCCAAATATGTTTCTAGATATTTCTGTCAAGGCTTCTTTGACATCTTATCCCTACAAGCTGTGTGTCCACCCCACTGCAGAAAAACCAGAGGTAACTGCAAGCTAAAGTCAATTGTCCTTGTCATAATGTTATGCTGATACAGCAGTACTGCCTTTGGGATTGGACCTTAACCTCCTCAGCAAGCCTTTCACTCTTGTGTGGGCATCTCCTAAAGCATGCACAGTCTTACCTCTGGCTTAAGATTTCTTCTTGTTGCCCACACTTTGGGGACTTGGGGCCATTTGAGATATTCTCAGATATCCAAAACAAACGTAGAGAGGGCACTGATCTCAGAAGACCTTTGATCTGCAGCTGATTGAAGGAGGTGATTCTCCCTCTCTCGTCTGGTATTACCAGTATTCCCACCTGGAATGCTGCATGCAGTTCTACTGCCGAAGATGAGGAGGACATGGAGCTGTTGGAGCAAGTCCAGAGGAGGCCATGAGGTTGGCAAAGGGACTGGAGCACCCTCTCTATGAAGACGGGATGAGAATGTTGTGGATTTTCACCCTGGAGAAAAGAAGGAGTGTGGAGACCTCCCAGCACCTTCCAGCATGTAAAGGGAGCCTAGAGGGAAGCCAGAGAAGGACTCTACATCAGGAGCTCTAGTGACAGGACAAGGAATAATGGGTACAAATTGAAAGAGGGGAAATTTAGGTTACATGTTAGAAAGAAATTCTTTAC
The DNA here is from genome assembly GCA_013400435.1 of Pycnonotus jocosus. Taxonomy (NCBI): domain Eukaryota; kingdom Metazoa; phylum Chordata; class Aves; order Passeriformes; family Pycnonotidae; genus Pycnonotus; species Pycnonotus jocosus. The sequence continues at coordinate 44,342 of VWYP01013478.1, forward strand.
TGTGAGGGTAGTGAGGCACTGGCACAGGGTCCCCAGAGAAGCTGCGACTTGGAAGTGTCCACAGCCAGGTTGGATGGGGCTTGGAGCATCCTGGGATAGAGGAAGGTTTACCTGTCCGTGACAGGAAGCTGAAACTAGTTGATCTTTAATGCCCATTCCAACCCAAACCATTCTATGATTCTATGAGTCTCTGATTTTGTTTTCTATGGTTCTTTGATTCTATGACTCTATGAACTGAAGAAGATTCTGCACACCTGGAGCTAGAGCTGGAGACCAAACAGCATTGTCTGGGCTATCTGGCTTGTAAAAGACATCAGAGTGAAACCTCATGAATGAGATCCTTAATTATTTACAATTCAGACACAGCTTTATATTTTCTGGTATGGGTGTAGGTAGAAAACAGGCAGCAGAGGACTAATTGTCCTGTAGTTATTTCTCTCCATATTCTTCCATGTTAACTAGAGGTGGTAAGACTTCAGCCTCTCAATTCTGTTGAAAGCCCAAGAAAGAAACTCTGTTGTTTTTGGGTTTTTTTTTT
>VWYP01013479.1:0-66332 GCA_013400435.1 Pycnonotus jocosus
TTAGTGATTCTGTGATTCTATAAGGTAAAAACAGAGGGGAATACTGTTCCTGTCTGATGCTACTTGGGTCCAGGACAGACCTCAATCATTTCTGAATTACTTCCCTGGTCATAAGAGATGCTGCTCTAGATTGTCTTCCTTGCTCTGAGGTGTCAGCTGGCAGGGCTTGGTTGGTTCTGCTGTTTTGCCAGTCTCTCCTAGCACAGCACAGCTGGGTAGATGCTCTTCAGTGAGTCCTGTCCAGTGCAGTTAACCTCACTATTAGGATAAATTGAGGGGGAAAGAAAGTGCTTCAGAATAGAAGAGGGCACAGGAGAGAGTAGGAAGTGAAGAGGATATTATTGCTCTGTGGCTCATGCCCTCACTGGTGTGCTGTTAATAGACAGGATTCCTCCTTGTTGGCTTTCATACCTAAAGATTCCTCAGGGTGTGCAAAGGAGGCTGGAATCAAACATTTCAACAGATATTTCCTAAGAAGCATTTATCCATTCATTCCCTTGCAATATATTTTAATTTTAAAAGATCCCATAGTACTGTGATAGGAATAATATTTCTTTTATTTAATTCACCCAGTTAAACAAAATTTGTGCTGTTCCAAATTTGACCCACTGAGTCCTTTTTTTTTTTTGTTGTTGTTTTGTTTTCCAAATGTTGCTTTAATTTAGCAATGTATCATTGGCTTTTGATTTGGATTAGTTTAATCTTTTTCTCCCTTTTCTGCTTTCCCTGTGAATACCTTTTTCATGTATTGTTACAATATGATAAAGGTCCAAGTTTTTCTAAAGCTGATCTCACATCTGATGTGTTACTGTTAGGCTTTTTCTCATTACCATTCTTCAATTATCTTTTTTTCTGTCATTTGTAATTTTGTGCTACTGCTGCTGCTTTCATTTTCTTTGAAAGGGATGGCTGTTTGTCCAGTGTTCATTTGTGTGTATGTCCATATCCAAGCCTCTTCTTTATGTTTTATTCTGTGGAGTTGCCTTCTTTTAGTTATTTTCTAATGTCTTGTAACACTACTGACTTATATGCTTGTCACACTATGTAGTGTCATTATTGTCATTTATACCAACAGTTGCTTTGAGTTATGAAAAATGCTACAAAAGTTCAGATTTAGATATTAATCTTTGTCTTGTTCACAGATACTATGTTTATTTTTTTCTAATAAAAACCTTAACAGGCAATGCTGCACATTATTTTGGTTAAAGGTTAAGTAGGTATATTTGATTAGGTGATCACTTGAGATTTTTTTCAGCTTTGCTTGCTGTGATTTATAGGACATTGGTTGTGTGAGACCAAACATTTGATTGTTGAAGAATAACATTTTTAGAGTAAAACCATTTTATCTGGCTCATTCTTCTTGTTATGAAGTAAAATTTTATAGTCTTACCTTATATTCTGATTGTTCAAAAAATCACCTGTGAATGCTCACTCTTGATTTTTACTTGGCTCTTTTTGCTTCATCTGTTATAGACAAGTGTGTCTCTGAATAGCAGTGCAAACAGATACTGTTTTCCTGTGGTCTTGGTTTAACTTGCTTGTGTCCAATACAGTGTAATTCTAATTTAATCTTTGCCTATGATTGAAATAATTACAGTGCATCTTTCTTATTTTGAGTTCACATGATGTCATTTTGCTTTGGTGTGGGGGTTGGAAATCATTTATTCTTGTACTAATTTATTTTAGTGAGAATTTAGTGGAGGGAATTGATATCCTTGAGAGTCTTGCCCCACTGTTGCAACAGGTTTGGACTCTGAAAGTGTAAAGCCCCATTCTATGTAGGTAAAGTGTTCCTGTGTAAGTCTGAATTCCTTACTAAACCAGGCTAAGCTAGATTGCTTGCTTCCCTGGGATTTTTCTGTTCTTGATTTAGAACTGAGAGGCACCATGTTGTGGTTATGACAGAAGTGTGTGAGAATGGGCAATTAGCTCAGGGTGTCTGAAACAGCTACATCGTCTGCATGGCTTACTTGTCCTCAGGCTTTGCTTCATTTGCATTGACAAAGCCGCCGAGGAAAGAAAATACCCAGGTGATTCTTGGAAATTGTTTTTATCTTTCTCAGATTCTGAAGGACTTCTAGAGTCTGGAAGGTGGCTGGTGGGAAGTGAATCATGAATATGAATCGGCATCTCTCCACCCTTATATCCAAAATGCTGTTGCTAGGATATTCTTCTTTGATGATGTGATAAGAATGTAGCAAACACCTTTTTGAAATTCACTCTGTCATCCCTTCTTTAATTACATTCAAATTCAGGCTGCTTGTGTGTCTCTGCAAGACCTTGACATAATTTTATTCTACCTTTGCATCTGCTCTTTGTGCTTGGAGCCTTTGCTTCTCTTGAGTCTTTCTCTGAGTTTCAATTTTTTTGTTTCACTTCCTTTTTTTCTGTTTGTCTTGGATTGTAATCTACTCTTGTATGTGTACTATACTAATGCGACTTTGCAACCAGGGATTAGAGTATCCTTTTTTACTTTTCTTACCTTACTGAATTTATACGTACTTGTTGGAAAAAATGTTGATTTTTGTTACCTTATTTTTGCTCACTCTCTGCAACCACCCTGTTGTTAGAACCTAATGTGAAAATGATCAGTTAAAAACAGAAGTCTTTTTTCATTCCACAAGGTGAATTCATAAAGGTCTTAATGAAATTGGGTCTGAGTCATGTTTTCAATTGAAATTTTAATGTTGTTAGCTTATTTTTAAAGTAACATTAAATGCTAACACAGAGGTTGTTAAGGTGACTGATGATACTTCATATTTGAACAGAGAATTTTGCTTAAAAGGGGCAATAAAATAAGAAACATAAGTTATTCAGAGAAATTTAATTTTCTTAAGTTGGGGTTTTTTCTTTTAAGGAGTAAGAAGGAAGTGGAGGGGAAATAAATGGATGCTTACTTTTTAGTTTATGTCCTAGTGAGACATGTCACAGATTAATACTGAAGAATGAGTTGTTGTAGCCAGAGGAACTTGGAGGAAATGTTTTTTTCTTCAGGCCTATGTGAGCTCTTAAGCTCAAATACCTTCAGCTTCCAAGTTTGGAGGTTTTTTTTCAGCTAGGTTGACGAAGAACATCTGGGGTGGTTTTGCTTAGAGATATAAGTTGGTTTTGTTTTCTTCAGGTGTGGTAGATTTAAAATGCCTCACAGAACGAGTGTATTTCTTTGAAATGCTTACAAAGAAATATTCCAGAAGTACTTCATCCAGAGTCATGGAATAAATTATTATGTTTAATGTATTAAGGCAGCTAATTAAAACAGACATATTGTGAAAATGACATTTGCTCTCCTTTTAAGACAGTTGGATCAAATGCAAAATTAAAAAGATGTTTTTTATAAGCACATTAGTGAATAATTTTTTGGAAGATTCTCCAAGACAACTGCTGATACAAAAAACATAGCATAGGAAATAATTTCATATATGTTCTGCTTTTTTGGACCTTCAGGGATGCAAAAGATGCAAAGAATTGCTCATAGGAAAGAAATGTTAGTTCTGATATTTAAGGCCATAAAAGTAGTTTCAGTTTGATAAGTAAATCAGATTTCCTGGCGTCTTGTGTGAGAGCAAGGTTCAAAGATACAATCCTTATTTTGAGTGATATTGGCCACTATCATTCAGACCATTTTGCTCTCTGAGATTATTACAAATCCCCTGCTTTTTTGTCTTCATGGGTTTCCTTTTCTGTTACAGAGCAACAGAACTTTGTTTGTTTGTTTGTTTGTTTGTGGTAGGTTTTTTGAAAAAGATTTTTTTGTCTCCTGCTGTGGTGGCATCAGGAGGTTGATGCCATTAGTAGTAAAAGTTGGGGTTGTGCCTTGAGGCTGTGGGCAGCCCAGGCCAGGTTTACTCTTCACACTCTTACAGGTTTTAATACTTTACAAAGCATTATATGGGAGTTTCTTTCCCCCTTCACTTGAAAGCTCTTTCAGGGACTGTTGTGAGGCTGTCTGTAGGCTTGGGAGTATGTAACTTAGAATACACAGCGATTATATTTTCAGCTTTCTTTAGTTCTCCTGTGGTTTTGTGTGTTCTTTAGCTGAACTGATTTCTGATTACACAGGGGGAGCTCTGGGTCTTCCTTAGAAGCTGAAGCTCTTCTTTGTTGTTATGGAGGTTGTAATAGATGGTAGTGGGTGACTCATCTGATATACAAGTAAAAGGCAGACGTTTTCTAGTTAATGTAATCAGTAGGTATTGATGACTCCTGGTTTGTGCTGTGAGTTACATATGTATTTATAGATATGAACTATATGTAGGTAGTTCTGAATACAGAACTTTGAACACCAGGTACAGGGATCTGTAGAAAAAGAATTGGTTCTTAATAATCTGGAGTTATGGATAGCCCATGTAGTAGAGTGTTACTGTTAAGCTACTAGTCATCATATGGGGGTGTAGGTAGAGATTAAAATCAACTTTAGTCTAGAAGAATATTTAGTTCAGGCTTGGTGTCTTCAGCGATTATATATGTTACTCAGAGACTGGTGAGGCTTTGGGGGCAATATCTGTTTTTTCCACATATCATATGTGTATCTTATGCAAGCTTATTTGTAGTTTATGTGTGTGTTTGCTATGTAGAACCTTAGAAAAACTGCCCATAAATAATGAAAAAGCGACTGTTTTACATGGCTTTGACAACTTTCGTAATTGCAGGCTTTTTGGTTTTGCGTTTTAGGAAACAAAACAATGCTAATGAAGCAACCATTTCCCTGAAGTTTGAGTTTTCAGACTCACTGCCATAATGGGTAAGTCTTGTGTGTATCTTGCGTAAAAATTTACTGTAATTCCTGGGAAACGTGCTTTGGCTGTTTAACACAATGTACCATCTAGATATGAAAGGCAATGTTCAGCAGCTTCACTAGTATTGAAAATAATCCTTTTGAGGTTTTTGTGAGTTTGTTTTGGTTTGGTTTTGGGGTGGGTTTTTTTGTTTATTTGGGGTTTTTGTTGGTTTTTTGGTTCGCTTTCCTTCCTTATAACATAGTACTTTTCCCTCAGTACGTGATAACTTACAGATTCAAGTTTAGGAAGTTAAGGTTCATGGTATTAGGGTACTGAGCAATACTTACTGTGCTCTAAGCAGTAATGCATGTTAGAATCAAACTCAAAACACAAAATCTGCATGTAAGAGTTTTATATTATTGCCTTGTGTCATTACAGTGGAAAGCCACTTCTGTGCAGATGGTTCGACTTGTTCTAGTTATGTGGCGCATTTGTATTACTTTAAATTGTATGTCAGTTTCTCAAGGTGTATGTTTTTAATGAGTTGATTATGTTATTTTAAAAATTTCTCTGTGCTCCTTCTTCAAAAAAACACACCACACACATTTTTGTATTGCTTTTGTTTATCTTTTAATGTTTTGCCAATTTTTTCTAGCCTTACGTTTAATAATCAATTTCTAACCTTATACTTAGTAATCAAGTTGCTGAATCTAGGAAGACAGCACTCTTCAGATTTCTGATCTTCTCTAACATTTTGTGGCAGAGAAATGATTGTTGAGTCCTATTGGATATTTAGTAACTTTAGGTGCTTTGCCACAGTACTTTAGTTTCTTTGTTATAAAATATGCAATCTAATAACCACTGGAAATTTCAACCAACTGCTAAAGCATTATTTTATTTTTTGCATTGCTGAGCATTAGTATAGGCCATAACACAATGAAATAGTTCAACTATTTTAATTGTGCCAAATTCTGAAGTGTGTTTTAGTGTGAGAAATGAATAACTGAGGTGCAAGAACGCCTTTAGTTCTGCTATTAAATATTGCTGGTAAAACTTGCTTTAATAGATTTGCATATCTTAGTAGAGTTATGAATAATGACAGCATGAGTGATGACCAGAGTTGCGCATTTTCAGACCAGCTTTCTGTTCTGTAAGGAATCTATTAAATTACAACACTTAAATCCCACAATTTCATTGTATGATAAATGTATTTGGTTATGTTTTAGTAGAATGTGAAGGAATTCTCATTGTTACTGAATACATCCTTGCTTTCTGCTTTTAATGCTGAGTTTTTCTCAGGTCCATATTTGAGAAATATGGTTCTTTGTAAATCACAGCATTTAGCAATGAATTCTTCAACAAGCATGTCCCTTGTGAAGGCACACAGTCAACACCTCTGGAGATAAATTTTGTTATCCAGTGTTCTAGATAGATGCTGAGTGTACTAGAACTAGTGAACTAATACTATTGCTGTGGCAAGGAATGAATATAAAATATTAGAAATAAATTACTCTTAATGATGGATGTACAGGCTTTTGAGCTCCTAAATGCTTTCCTGTCTAAAGGGCATCCCAGTGCTAGGGCAAATCTTGTCTATTGTGACATTAGGACATCATAGCTGCAGCAGAATGTCAGGATTTAGGATTTTTTGTCAACTTGAAACCTAAGTTATATAGCATTCCTGCCCCTAAATTGTCCCCTGGGTTCAATGCTTCTGATTCTCCTTGTGAATTCTTCCTTTGAGCCCTAAAGTCCTCTGTAGTTTCAGTCCTGGAAAAGTTCTGTGGTGTTTTATTTTTAGTTTGTTTATTGTTTTTTTGTTGTTGTTGTGGTTGGATTTTTGTTTTGGATTTTTATAATGCCCTGTGGGCTAGCAGCAGATGCTCAGGCAGTTGAGGTGTTCATGTGGGAGTTTGTGTATGCCTCTCATGGACATGATCATATCTGCTCAGGACAGAGGAGAAGTAGTTCAAAAGAACTTGCTTTTTATTCTCTATTTTATGGAAAGGAGCAGGAAATAATGTCTCTAGTAAACATCTCATCTATGAATATTGTTTGACTCCAAGTAAACAAGGCTTTCCCCTGCAGCCCCCTTCTCTTACTAATACAGCCTGCAGTTGTGTAAAGTTCAATCTTTGTTATGACTTTGGTTTTTTTAAACCTGTTATTGAATTTGGGTTACTGATTAAGCTGTTTATTTTCTTAAGCACTGTTAATGATAAATAAAATAAAAATGTTTACAGTGTGGCAATGAGTTTTTTTAAATTTGGGAATTATGTATTGAAGTGTAATGCAGACTCTTAGATTTTAGACTAATGCCTGCCTAATTGTGAAATGAGACAGTAATGCCCTTCAAAAGTAACAGTCTTTTACATTTGTCTGGTCTTTTTCTCTGAGCAGATGAGCAGCAAGCTTTGAATTCAATCATGCAGGATTTGGCTGTGCTTCATAAGGCCAGCCGTCCTGTATTGCCCCAGCAAGAAGCAGGAAAACCAAAGTCATCTTCACCTAAAAAACAGGTAATCTTTAATATCCTCACTAATGTGCTGAATGTGGAATGTCCTGCTGTGACTTCTGTAATTATTTTTCTTGCCAGACCAGTGAGCATACCAGAATGAGCTATTAGTCTCCCACGTGTGCTGCCATTTTCTTTGTCCACATTCTTACATTAGCAGCAAAATGAAATGGTGGCATTTCAGAGCAGATCATAGTGTATGCTTAAATAAATGAATTGAAGATTATAGAGGTATTTACACCATATGTAAAGTGATTTTGTGTTTGTTGTTAATATTATACTGAAACTATGCTATTTTAAAATACCAAGGAATAATTTTGTAGGTTTAGTAGATTACCCAATTGTCACCTATATCACACCAAAGAATGTCAGTACAGCAGCAGAAATATGCTTAAATTCTTTCACTGCATCTTTGGCCTCAATTTCTTGTTCATGTGCTGGAAATAAACTGCATTTCTAGCTGCATTTTTTTTGCTGTAGATAATGAACACAAATAGAAAAGTCGTAAACACTTAGTTGATAGGTTTGAACTACTATATGGAGAGATTGGGAAAGAATGTAGACTTCTACCCAAATTGAGTTAACTGTATGTTTATTTGATTTGATCCTTAATTTACAGTTCAATAAACTTCAGTTTGTGCTTATTTTAACCCTACAAAAATCAAAATATTCAGAGATATTTGGCTCTTAAACTGCCAGAATCCAATGTCTGTGTAATTTTCATTCTGTGCTTTAAAAGTTGTGAGAGTTCAGTGTGTAACACAGTGATGCTTTTCTACTGTCATGAAACTCACATCTGAGCTGTGACTTTAGACATTGTGGTAACATGCACATATTATCCAAAGTTCTTTGAGTATAATCCATCTTTGGAAAGTTAGAAAAATGTTTATCACGGTCTCAATTCGTGGATTTTGAAAATCAGTTCTTTTGGAAGATGAAACACTGTTACTTAGATAAACTTTGTGGTTGCATGCATTATGTGGGTGTTTTTGCGTTGAATGTGTATGTGGTTTTTTCCTGCAATAGTTGCTAATACCATTTGATTCTTAAAATTATGATTTTGCAAAGCAATGTTATTTCCATGTAACTGCAAATATATAGAGAGAAGCTTATTGGGAAATGTATTGCATGACTGCTGGCTTAATTACATGCGTGGGTTTCTATGGTAGTGCTTATGAAACAAGATGTGTTTCTTAAGCCTGGAAGGCTCAGCTGCAAAGTGTACTTACAAACATGTTGTTGGTAGCTAAATCTATCTGCCTATTCAGGATAGACAATTCTTTGGTAACCAGTTCCACATTAAATTTGAAGTCATAAATCTGTAATAATATTGACATGTATTGATAGAAAATAATATGTTTTTTTACAGAGGCATTCATTGTTCTTCAAAATAAGTTTTTGGATTTTAACACTTCAAGTTATTTTTAACATTTTTTGGTTTTGAACTCTTTAACCCTCATCATGTACCTCAGCAGAAGTAGCTTGTTAAAATAGTTGATATATTGAAAAGGACAGAAAATTAATGTGGAATTTAGTTCTAGTGTAGGAGTGTTGAATGAGAGGCAGTTCATGGGCTTCATCAAAAGAGTTAATAACAAACTAATAGTGGTTCCTTTATCTCTTTTCTTACAGAATGATGTTAGAGTGAAATTTGAACATCGAGGTGAAAAAAGGTAAGGAAAAACAGTATTGTCTCTGTGTTTATAGAATAAAGTCATAAAATTCCCAATTAACAGTTTGAAATGTTTCAGATCTCTAAGGGGTTTTTTTGTTTGAGCTTAAATTTAATTTTTATATGAACACAATTTAAGGAGAAATAACTGTTTAAAATGTGAGTTTTAAGTATTCATAAATACCTAAATATCATACTGTAACTGTGTTCAATGTCAAATCCTTCATTTGGGTACCCTTCACATAGATGTCTGTAGCCTTGAATAATTACTTCAGTCGTTAAAATAGACTTCAAGTTTGAATATACCAGAAAATAAATTTTTGTCCTTCATTGTTTATGTAATAAATGCATGATAATTTATTAATACCCAGAGGAAGACATTGGATTGTGCTTCAGGGGTGCGAGTCTGACAACTGTAAGAGGAAAATTTTTGGACTCAGATTGTTTTCATTTAATCACTTAAAATTTATTTACATTTTGTTTATGAGAGGTGGATGATGCACCTGCTTAAAGTATACAAACATCTGTCTCTATATAATCTCTTCTCTGGTGGCTACTCAAAAGCTTTTACAGATTTTGATGTATAATTCCATGCCAAACTGGTTTGTTGACAATTCATTTTGCCTGTCTCTTTCCGAAAGTATCAAATGTTATTCTACCTACAGAGAAATTATTATAGAATAAGATTTTTGAAAATACTTACGGAAAAAGGAAGTAATATCCTGGGCATGCTGTTTCTCAAGAAATAGTAAATTCTTTAAGTAAAATTAGCTTCAATAAAACCTATAATAGTTCTGGGCAGTCCTTAGTGTGATGTGCAACACTTGAGTGTGTATTCCCACTGATTATAGTATGTGCCTTCTCTTCACACAGAGCAGTAAAAAACCAGTGTTCCCTAGGTGTCAACATTCTTCAGCTTCTTCCTATCACCTCTCTGAACATCACATGTACAAGTGCATCAGTAATGGTTGAGTTCTCTAAGTAATTTCAAGGGAATAAGTATAAGAATTGAGGTCTCATCTACCTAACAATTTCTTGTGAAGTAAGAGGAAGCATGAACTTAAAACAGACAAATGTTTACTTGCTGCCAGTCTGCACAGATGGTGCATTTTGCAGTTCATATTTCACTTTCACAGTGGACTAAGTTAACCAGTTCAGTATCAATACAAGCGTAAAGTGCGTGGAAAGATACCTTTCCTGAGTTTTTATGCTCATGAGCTCTGTTATGAACTGTGCCAAGTGACTTCAGCCTGCTTGCCCAGGGGTACTGGGCAGCCTAAGCTCATTGCTCAACATGAGTTATAATACTTCTGTTTGCCTGAGCATGTAGCTCTAATGATCAAGTAAAGAAATCATGCAGGAAAAAAAAAGTTATGCAATGGCTTTCTCACTAGTTTTTAAAAAGGGAAGTGAAAAAGAGAAGTGATTCCAGACTTGCTTTCAGTGGTGAATGTGGCACTTGGTTCCACGGAGGATGTAGTGTGATGGGTACAGTTACAGGTTTGCTGCCCAAATTGTTAACTACAGTGAGAATTTGTGTTAGTTGGTTCTGGGGGGGGTTGATTTCNAGTTGGTTTTTGGGGGGGTTGATTTCTTTGTTTTTTTAGGATATTTTTAAAAGATTTTAAAAAATTTTTAGTTGGGAGTGGCCTGGTTTCTACCCTCATTTCAGTGAGTAAAATTGTCCTCCAAACCACTATACTACTAACTGAACTACAGATGAAAGGGACAGGTACCCTTTGCTGACTTTTCTACTTCACAGAATTTGAGTTCTCTTTCTTTTTTGGATGTGAATTGAATGTACCTTAATAGCTTAGTCACTATTAAAAGCTCTTTTCTGTTTAATGGTGTTGCACCTCCAAAAATAAAATGGTTTTCTACAGTAAAAGGTTAGTTGTAGACAGTTTGGGCTAATTGGTTTGATGGGACATTGACTTAAAAGAAAATCTAAGCTGTTGACCTACAACTGCACCATTCTTACAGGAGCACACTTGAAGCGCAGTTAGTGATAGACTGGGCAGTTTGAGTGTGTAGTTCATTATGGTAAACATGGTGGCATTTAGTTACCTTCCTCAGGTAAGATAGTCTTTCCAATTTCCAACAAATGCGGACTACAGGAGTAATTCCTTTCTGATGCTTATGCTTGTGGAAAAATGTAGACGTTCCTAAGAATTTCCCTCTGAAATGGAGGCTTGCGAAGCATTAAGCAAGTAAAATAGTTACAATGAAATCTAATTCTGTATCTTACTATCCCTTTTAGATTTCTCACTGCTTTTCTTTCTTCTTTGAAAGTCTCAAAATATGGAGGACAGGGAATAAAGTACAGCCTCTTACACACTTTTCAGTAATAAATTCAGTTCTGAGATAGTTCTTAAGTAATGAGTTGCCAGATTTTCAGAGGAATGGACAGAAATTCTTTGTAATTTAAATTGTGTTTCAGGATCCTGCAATTACCAAGGCCTATTAAACTTGAAGATCTTGCAGCTAAAGCTAAAGTTGCTTTTGGACAGACTATGGATTTACATTACAGCAATAATGAGGTAATATTCTGTGTCCTCTTAAGTTCTTGCCTTTGACATTGAAATTTTAAGGCTGAAATTTGCTCTTGTAAGAAGTCGGAACCACTTCTGTGACCAAACTTACTCCTGTGACAAACCCCCAGATTTCTAATGTGTATATTTATGTGTGTTTTCTCAAACATGTAAATCTTGTTTGAATTAGCATAGGCAGGAAATGCATGAAATGTTTCATGAGTAGCATTATATCATAATGATGCCTCCGACTTGTTGAGGAATGGATCAGTTGTCTTCCTGATCTGCCACAGCCCTGTTGTGCGACCTTAGGAGGTTCTTTACCTCTTTGAGCTTTGTTGTGTTTGCAAATTTGAAACGGCATTTTGTCTTTAAAGATAATTTTCTTTAAGGATTAATCTTATTAGGTAATTGCTAGAATGCTGCATTTAGATAATGTGTAGATTGGAGAACTAGGCTTAACTGTTGCTCCTCTAAAGTGTCTGTTTCCCAAAGATTTCTTCGTAACAGGGCCAGCACTGTCAAGCCACTTATACCTGATCAGTATTACTTCTGCTTTCCTTCAGAAGTAGAGTTGGAATTATTAATAGCAAACATACTTACAGATGCAGGATCCATTCTTAGGGTTTACATCTGGCTTTTGCCTGGAGTCAGCAAAGTGTGTGAAGGCTTCTTTATCTGCTTGGTTAAGCACAACATGACTGCTGTATCTACTCTGCATCTTTGCAGAAGAAAATGCCAGTGATTGCTGTTTGTTGGTTACTCACTGCATTACCAGGCACTTCTGTGAAACTGATCCTCAAACTGAAGAATTCCAACAGAAGGTTTTTGGAAGTTAGGAAGGTCGGGTGACATGGCCCTTCATAATGATTTAGGCTCAGCTCATTCCACTGGTAGATTTTTAGCCATTTGAGTAGGTTTTCTGCTTCTTACCTTCTGCACTAATCGGCAAATCATCCCATCACCTTTCAAAAATGCGATGATAATAATGTGTCACTAGTATTAAAAGTGCAATTTAACAAATAAGCATAGTCTTCATTTTATCAAGATCTTCCTCCCCAATCCCATCTCTTTTTGTATAAAAGTACTGTATTTTGACTGGTTGTGTATTTAAGCATCATTGACTAAGTAGAATAGATTTAAAATAGTAGAATAGATTTACTCTACAAGTAGAACAGATTTAAAAATCTGTATTCTGTTTTTCCTCTGTTACAAGCAGAAGCTGTAGTTTACACTCCTGAAACATGAGCCCAGTTTTAATTGTTATAGAATTCAGATCTCAGCTGCACGTTAGTGGCATAGTTTTCTGTTCTAAAGATACATGTATGCTAAGTTAGTGCTGGTTAATTAGATTGAAATAAGATTCTAGTGAGGACTAGAGATATTGCGCATGAATCACATCTTCTTTAACGAATGCTGGTTTTCACTGGAGAAATTCTGTTAGTGATGCAAATTTAAACAAGTATATTTGTAATATTTGAGACAGAAAAATCTGTTTTATAGTCTATGAAATAGGACTTTTGTTTATCTTACAGACTTGTGTTAATTTAGGCATTGACCCAATTGCACCTGTTTTGCTTAAACTTTTGGATATTTAAGTTCTATATAGGCAAAATGGTTGTTTCTTGTGAAGACTTGTTCCAGTTAGTAGAGGAATCTGAAGGAAGAGTTAAGGTTGAACTCCAGACTTTTTAATACTTAAGGGATCATTTAATAAGGTTTATTTTCAAGTTCTTTGCTATGAAAGGTAAGATTCTGTTTGTTTTTCTGCACTTGAAGTCTTCAATTCTTTCTTGTGTCCTGTTTAAGACTTTTTTTCCCCCTGCCCCTTTTTTTGTAGCTTGTAATTCCATTAACTACACAGGATGACCTGGACAAAGCTGTTGAACTGCTTGACCGTAGTGTACATATGAAGAGTCTCAAGATACTGCTTGTAATACATGGAAATACACAGGTATGAGTAGACATTTTAAATGTCTTTTTCCTCAGTTTTCATAATAAAGTATAATTTTTATCTTTTCTTAAAGGTGGCATTTTCCCAATTGAATATAATACCGATTGCTCCTTCATTTCCCTTTAAGCATCCATTAGCGTTTTGTACTGACTCAGTTTTAACTCTTTCCTAGATCCTGTTCCTGTCTTTTTGTTTGCCTACTGTACAGTGGTAGAAAAGTGAGCCTTAGTAGAACGATACAAAAAAAGCATACAGAATTTAAGTAATGGTAGTTATTTGAAACTGTTCTTTAAGTCATATGTGGGAAGGTCGGTAGTTGTAGCAAAGACTAATGGTCTATAGACTAAATGCTGAGATATTTTGGTATTATCTAACAAATCATGGCATTAATATCCATAGGATTTGTATACTGGTGCATATTGAAAATTAATTTTAAAGATTACAAATGAGCTACTAAAATAGATGAATTATAAAGTAAATTGGCAAGCTGTTTTTTTGACTGCTTAAAAAATGGAATGTACTGCACAAAGCCGATAAAGTTTACAAAGTATTTTCATTGTCAGGAATGTAAAGTAATAACTGCAGGTTGTAATACTTATGCATTTTCAGTCACCCAGTGTCAATAAGGTGGAACCCTTGCCCTCACTGGGAGATTTAGATAATACAATGCTTGCTGTGACAGACAGAAAAGGGCGACTGTCTGTAATAGGTAAGCTGCACATTTCAATAGCTTTAATTGTAAAAATGTCTTTTGTATTATTCTCTTCATGAAAAGTTTACTCTCAACAGACTGTCTCTTCTATTCAATGACTACTATAGAGCTTGCATTTGGGGGAGTGGATTTTGAATATTAAGACAAAAGTGTTTTAAATATATATAATACAGAAAATTTTCAAAACCCCCCACAAGTAAATAAGTGTATGTAGAGTTATTTTGGGATAGGCTAAAAGGTTGTTGTTGGTACTCACCTTTTTGTGATACAGAAATGAGCTACTGACAAATCTGCTTATATGGCAATGTGTTCCCTTGCTCAGTTTAGGACCCCCATATTTTTTTACTGCGTGAGCATTTGTTTAAGATACTGATTTTGGGATTGATATAACCTTTTTGCTTATTCATGTTTTAAAGTTGGGTAATGTTAACTTCCAAATTTAATTATGAAACTAGAGAGCTTAATGAATAATTTTCCAGACAATTTAATTAAATTATTATGCATTTATTATGAATATATATATTTATATTCTTACAGACTTAATATTCAACACAGAAAAACTGAAATTCTCAAGAGTTGGAAAGCTACATGGGTAGAAGGGTTTGGATTTTGATTTTGTTCAAAAGAAGGAATTTACCCGACTAGATGTGTGGGCAAATTGTATTTCTGTTCCTGTATAAGGAAAATTCTCTTTAATGTCATTGGGGCAACTCTGCCTCCAATGTTTTGTAATTTCTAGATTGCAGATTTTAAATACTATACTTAAGTCTTGTATTGCGCAGGCATTTGGGGGATTCATAAAGCAAGAAGTGATCCAGGCAGGCTCAGTGCCTGTGAAGCATTTGAATTAAGCTCTTGAATTCTGGGTTAGCGAAGAGACTCTGACTGGCCCTTTTCTTTCAAAAGCTTCTATTACTCGTGATAGGAGTTCCCCTCCCCCAGGATACATTCCAGATGAGCTGCATCAGGTGGCTCGAAATGGATCCTTCACCAGTATCAACAGTGAGGGTGAATTCATTCCAGAAAGCATGGATCAGGTATGTCTATGATTATTGAAATTACAGTTTTTGTTAAGTTGATTTATGAAATACTGCTGTTCAAGAAGGATATGGAATTATTAGAAAAAGCAGTAAAAAAAATGATAACTCTGTTGGTGACATAAGGTTGAAGTAATTGTCCTGTTTAGTCTTGCAGAACCTGGTTGGTTTTCTTCCTCTGTCTCTTCAATTTTTTAAATATGCTGTTACAAGGAGAATGATAATATTCTTAATTGCCACAATAGTTGAGTTGAGATAGTGATAAATACAAATAACAGCAGAGATGTCTACATTAGAAAGCACAAGCCCCTTTATTTTACTGAGAATGATATGTAAGCAAGACCAGCTTTACAACTTCTCCAAGTAATTAAAAGGAGATTTTAAGAAAGAGTTTGGATCTGTCAGAATTATTTGGACTCAGCTGATACTTGAGAGTTGGACTCAGTGATCCTTATGGGTTCTTTCCAACTCAGAATATTCTGTGATTCTGTGTGGTAGATACTGTGTTGGGGTAGAGGCAAGGTGATGGCAATAGGCCTGACATAAATAAGCTCTGAAAGACTTCCCAAATTCACTTTTTTATGTGTAAAGATCACAAATGTATGTTATTTTTTTTCTTCTAACTCACCTGCATTAGTGTAGGATATCAGCACACTTAGCAAAAATAAAAATCATACTCTGTGAATATGAAAAATTGCCCTTCAAAACAGCAGGAAAAGAAGCAGGAATGTAACTGCTCACAGAATTGGCCATGGAGAAAGAAACGTTTCAAGGAGGAAAGAAAAATAATGCTGCGTACACAAATCAGTTCAAGTTGTTGTTGACATTGGCAGTGTATTTACAAATGGCAAGAGGCAATGGTTTTTATGAGCTGACTAAATGAGAGACAGATGATAAAATAAAGGCAAAGGGATAGTGCAATTTGTTGCACAATTTTAATGACTGAGCTGAGAATAGAGTCTGAATCTCCTACTTTCCAGACCAAGGCTATTCATTATCACAGCCATGTGGTCAGATCCAGCCCAGGTCTGGATTCATTCCAGTGAAATAATAACTTTTGGCCTGGGCAAAGTAATTTCTGGTCACTAGCTGGTCAGACAGACAGATGATCCCTTAAGCCTGGGGTGTCCATTCACTCCTAAAGTATTCCAGAAATATATAACCTGTTGTGTATGCATTGTTGTGTGAGCTGCCAGCAGGTTTAAATTAATGAATTTTACTCTCATAAGAAGCCAGGTTAGTTCAGCCTAAGCAGCTTCAAGGGTCAGTTTGGGGTGGTGGGCTCGCAAATTCTGTTTGCCCCCTCTACATTGCCACATCACCTTGACTAGTGTTGGCCGTGCTGCCTTTATCTGTCACAGCCTGCCCAACAAAGACAAGAAGGGAATTTGGGAGTGAAGGGCTTTGCTCTGCTGTTGATCTGCCTGAGCACAATTATTTGCACTCTGACAGCAGATCCTACACTTTCTGTAAGACATGAGGGGTTGGATAAAACCCATGGGCTGCCAGTTGGGCCATAGTGCATTGGATTAGAGAGAGAATCAATATGGTTCAGCATGAGACAAGAGGAATAAAGATGCTGAACCTGTGGTAAATGTTGTCCTCCCCAGTACACAGTTAATTTAAGTGTTTGGGTTTGCAGAGTGCAAACTCACTTTCTGGATACTGTTTCTTTAATAAGTCGTTGATTGGGGTAGGGCAAAGTGTGTGCTCAGGACCTTTAAGATGCAACACAGACCATAAAAATTGGAGGGGTAACTGCTTAATTTACAACAAAAGACTGGTGTCCAATTCATAGAAAATAATAATGTTACACAATATACCAAAACAAACTTCATTTTAGAAAGGAGCTCATTTCAAGGCAACAGAAGAGCTTTCCACTCTGTTTTTACCAGTTCTTATCTGATTTGGATTTGTTTCTTATTAGCTGTTTTATAGCAAAACCCTTAGCTATTTTTAAAAAAAATTGAAAAAAAACCCCAACCTTGAACTTGTTGATCTTCCTCTGTTTGTTATTTATTAGATGCTGGATCCATTGTCTTTGAGCAGTCCTGAAAACTCTGGCTCAGGAAGCTGTCCCTCGCTTGACAGCCCGTTAGATGGGTAAAAATTATTTACATTAATTAATTAATTATCTTTATTAGATTGCATAATGTCTCAGTTGTAAAATACAACTCCTCTCAAGTGACAGTACTTCTTCCAGAAATTCCTTTGTAAGTTCTGGAATGTTTATAAAACCTTATTGAAACTTAATTGCTTACTAATACATGGAAAATACTGTAGCACTTTTTAAAAAAAATAATTTGTATTTAAACCACAAAAATCTCAATTTAAGGTCCTAAAAAATATACTGAAAGTTTTTACCAAATGTTGCTAGATCTTCCATATGTGTGGTGTATATTGCCTGGCAGTTAGCCACTTCAACAAATTTACAATTTTTATATGCACTGCCATATGAAGTAGGCTTTCCTTTGCCAAAGCAGGGGGTACCCAATTCAAGAAGGAGGGTAGAGTCATTTACAGGCTTCAACAGGCAATCCCATCCTTTCCTTTGCAATTACTGTCTGTTCCTCTCCCCTTGTTCCTGCTGCAAACTTTCAACTTATTTTTCTTTGTTAAAGCCTACCAGTCAGCAAGAGGCAGTGTGTGCTGTGGGGGATCTTTTTGGATTGACCTCTCAGGAGACCCCTGTATTTTGAGGGGGTCACTGTCCACCAGTCAAGTCAAGTAGAACATAGTCCAGTTTGGTTTATGGTGGTCAGGCAAATAACCTTCAGTTTAACGTGCAGATTTGCTCTTTGTTTATTTCAAACTGTGAAAGCAAAAAACCCTGCTATATAAATATTTTATTATATTGGTAGAAGGGTGAAGAGTTGGTGGTCACTGCCTGTGGCAATTAATCAGAGCTGTATTATTCAGTAGTACTATTTCATTTGAGAATATGTGGCTTGAAGACACTAATAGATTTGGTCTAATAAATACAGTTTTGAATTTTATAAGTCTGCATTTCACAAGCAAGAAGACAATAGACATGAAAAGTATTTTGTGGTTTTAGTGTGGTACGTTATACATACACCATGTTTAATGTAGCTCCACAGAAAAGAAATTTTACATAATTGGCAAATTTAGGGGTTTTGTGGGGTAGGAGTGAGTAAAAGAAGGGAAAACAAAGCAAATTTAATGCAACTCATATTTCTTCTCCAAAACTTCTTTTGGTTGTTTTTATTTACTTAATTTGTCACCTCTACTTAGTTTGTTTTCCTTTTTTTTTTTTTTCCATTTAAATATTTCCTACAAAGATGTAGGTTTTGTGTCTCCATTTAGCTTCTGTTACCCATTAGAGAAATTCTTACCAGAAAAAGGAGGACACTGTTTTGGTATGTTTATGGAAATAAACTGTTATCGATTGCTCTGACTGGCAATCCCATCCATTCCTTTTGGTGGCTGGGAGTTACATACCAACTGTAGGTAAGAAACAATGTGATCATGTAAGAACCAAAAAATTCTTCATCATTCTATAACTCAATAAAATCACTCTCTTAATCCTATGACTTTCTTGGAGAGAAGAGGGAATGTTTTTCCTCATTAAAAGGCTCTACATTTCTTTGGTTAAATTTCCTCAGGAGTTTTTGTAGTGTGTATAACCAATTTGCCAGTCTGTAAACCTTTGTGTTTAGCCATAAAGGTGTTATAAACATAACAGTGTTCCTTTGTGGCCGTACTTGTTTTTACTAATATCATCGCTCATTAACAGAGTCTGTTGCTTTCTTACCTACATTAAGCTCAATAAGCAAGCTTTTCCATTGTTACTGATCCTCAGTTGTTACAGTGACCTACTAGTATTGAGTTTCAGAATTGAGTTCCACCTTTGTAAATCAGCGCAGCACCCTGTATAGCAGTGGCTTTTCATCAGTAAAAGGACGATAATCTTAAGTCTAGATTAACAGTAGTTTTTAGATTCTGTGTATTTTTACACTTCCAGGGACAACTATCCCAAGTCTCGGATGCCAAGAGCACAGAGCTATCCAGATAACCATCAGGAATTCTCAGGTAGGCAAAAATCACTGGAGACACACTAGCTTTCCAGAACTTCTCCTCTTGCAAATAATAGGACTTAGAAGGGATGTTGGCATTGGAGAAGTATTGTATTACACAAACAATATGGTAGAAGAAAGCAAAGCAATACCAAATGCACACAGTGAAAGATGGCATGGAAATACAAGAAATTTCACGTTTCTTTCAGATCGTTGTGTGTGACACCACTCCTAGTGGGTGTAGTATAACTATCTGCCTCTAAAAAGAACAAATGTTGCAGTGCATAGAGGCATGCAACACTTAATTAAATTGGGCTGTAATATCTATCTCTAAGTTAGTGTATAACTGTGGTTAATTTATTTAATTTGGAGGTGGTGTGGTTTAACCCCAGTGGGCAACTAAGCCCCACACAGCTGCTCGCTCACTCCCCCATGTGAGATCAGGGAGAGAATCCAAGCAGAAAAGTAAGAAAACTTGTGAGTTAAAATAAAGGCACTTTAATAGTATAGCAAAAGCTGCACATGCAAGCAAAACAAAATAATGAATTCATTCATCACTTCCCATCAGCAGGCAGGTGTTCAGCCATTTCCAGGAAAGCAGGGCTTCATCACTCCTAGTGGTTACCTGGGAAGACAAACACCATCACTACAAATGTCTTTCCTTCCTCCATCTTTCTCCCAGCTTTTGTTGCAGAGCAAAACCTCAGATAGTGTGGGATATCCCTTGATATAGTTGGGGCCAGCTGTACCAGGTGTTCCTTCCTGACTTCTCATGCCTCCCAGTGCAGTCTACCAGCTGGCAGGACAGTGTGTGAAGCCAAAAAGCTCCTTGATTCTGTGTAAATGTGCTTCAGCAATAACTAAAATATATTATCAGCAGTGTTTTGGCCACAAATCCAAAATGTAGCACCATAAGAGCCACTATGAAGAAAACTAACTCTATTCCAGCCAAAACCAGTACATGGAGCCTTTGTTTCCTTCTGTGTGAAATAAGAATCACTTTGAAGTGCTCACAACTTTTGTAATTGAAAGCACTGCAAAGTTAAAGGATGGAGAGCTGTGTGCTGTGCCTATAAATTAATCTCACCAGTAATGGGGTTTTTCCATACAATACTCTGGCTTGAATCCAAGTTGTTCTGCAGGGTTCAGGCTGTGACGTGCAGTGGGTAACCTTGAAAGTGCTCTGAAATGTCTTCTCACAGTCATGTCTCACTACAAAACTTTGCTGTTCAACAATAATTAGTTTCCAGTAAATCAAAAGGGTTTTGTGCTTCTTCAGTTTATTACATATATTGAGGCTTTTATTTTGATTTTGAAGGTTTATCCGGATAAATGTGTGATGGTGAGTTTTTTCTTTTTAGAATTCAAGAAGGGTTAACAGATTGCACCACTTTTAAATAAAAATAAAACTGTGTGTAAGAAGCATTTAGGTGGCACAGATAAGTACCAAGAGTTGGAAATGTCAGAAATTACTTTGCCTTTTGTATAATCCTAATCTAGTTTATTTGTGTTCATTACAGTTACTTTTCTAATAAGATCATCTTGCAATATTTTTAATAGGGATTTGTTGTGGTTTTTTCCCCATGGCATATTCTGGTATGTTAACAGTGGGATAGACAGCAATCTTTAATTCCATCTTCAATATTTATTATCATGATTTGATGTGTAACAGAAGCAGAAAAAATGTCCATCTGGCCTAGTCTTCCTCCTGCCACTACCAGTACTGGGCTTCTACAGAAGGGCGTGTAGTGTTTCCCTCAGAATATATTCCTAGTCACGTATTGCTCAAGCGTTCTGTAAATGCAAGATGTTTTTCTGTGATTTGATAGATTTCTTTTCCTTCTACAAATCTCTCTTGTCCGTATTTCAATTTGTATTAACTTTCTCAGCATCAGCTGTAGGTTGCAACAGAAAGTTGTGCAATTTATTGTGTTTTATGAAGAAGTGTGTGCTTTGTGACTTTTTTTAAGGCATGTTTTGTTTTCTGTTACTGTTTTTCCAGTGGATTTTTTTAGATTGGTTTTTTATGGACCTCTTTGCTCCCTTTGAGCTGTTGCTTTCCTAGTATATAGATGCCTACGTTCCTTATGAAGAAGCAGTTTTGTATCTTTGATCATCTCTGTACTTCTGAATACTTTCCAGTTTTAGTAAATTCTTTGAAATGGAGTAGACCAAGATTTTGTTCAGTGTATGTTACAGCATTTAATTTTCTTCTCAGCTAGTACAAAGAGTTCAGCTACTGCTTTTTTGGAAGTCTCTATTACAAACCTTTACTGAAGCCTATACTGAATTTCATCTGCAACTTTAATATCCAGTCACGTAGACTCTTAAGGGTCTTCTCTAATTATTCTGTTGGTTTTATTTCTCAAAGTGATTTTGTCACCTCACTGTTGCTTATTCTGTACAGAGAATTCATGGATAATTAAATTTGCATGAGTTTTAGCCCAGATTCCTGTGGACTGTTGACTGTTTCCTCCCTTCTTATGTGCTTATCTTCCAACCAATTATTTATGCTTGAGGGACTTTTTCCCTTATCTTATACTTTTCGTCCTCACTAACTTTTAAAAGAGGATCTATTGAATGTGTTTTAGTAATTCAAGCTGTGTTGACTCATTCACCAGTTTTTCACATTTATACAACTTTAAATTATGTTCTTTGGAGTAGTTTCTTCTCTAGAAAGTATTTTTAAAACTGGGGTAATCAGGCATACTTCAGTCCTCCAACATTCTTCTAAGCAAGAGGTTACAAGCCACTCAAGCTGTTGAATTCTTGATCCTTTGGGACTTTTGATTGAAGTCCTTTCAGTTCTTGTCAGTTGTGTGATTTTGTTTTATAAATCTCTTTTTGCTCTAATGCTTCAGCCCTTCATATCCTCTGATATGTTCACCCATTTTAAGTTTGTATTGCCAAAGTGATTAATGTAACATGCTTTTGTCACATTTTAAATTTTGAAATTAATCTTTTTACTTTCTAGTAGAGTATGATATCCCAATATTTGAGAAATTTGGAAAGGGGGGGACTTATCCCAGAAGATACCATATTTCATACCATCAACAAGACTACAATGATGGTAAGTATGAACACTGCAAGTTTTAATTATCTGTTTTTCTCATCTGAAAATGTGAATAAGATTGTAAGATCTTAATGAAATCAAATGAAAATTTTGAAGAAACTGAAAGCTTAAATTCTTTCCCCAAACTCACTTGCTAAGCTTCTAATCACTGATAGAACCTCTGAGCAGTTTTATCTCTGGTAAAGTTATGGATTATAGAATTCCTTACTCATA
The DNA here is from genome assembly GCA_013400435.1 of Pycnonotus jocosus. Classification (NCBI taxonomy): domain Eukaryota; kingdom Metazoa; phylum Chordata; class Aves; order Passeriformes; family Pycnonotidae; genus Pycnonotus; species Pycnonotus jocosus. The sequence continues at coordinate 22,460 of VWYP01013479.1, forward strand.
TGCACAACTGTAGAAATGTTTGCTATCTTTGGCCACACACAAGTCATATAGTATAGGTTTTTGACCTTAATGACCTTTTTCTAGCTAAAGTAGGTGCATTAGTTTGTAATGTCTTGTTTTGCTTTAAGAAATCCCAATTATGGTGGAGTTCCTGATAACAGTTTCTTAGATTAAAAGAGTAAATAAAATTTAAGAACAGTGATGTAAACTGAGAATTAGCTGATGAAATAAATTGTTGGAATGTAAGGCAGCACCTGCTAATGTGTCCACAAAACTGGTTTGAACAGTAATGCCATTGATAAAAATTTAACATCTGTTAAATTTCTAAAGGAAGTATAGAGGAGCAGCTGAAGGATTTTCATACTTCAGGGTGTGTCAAGCACTAGTTGAGAAGTGTTAAGAAGAAATGTCTCCCGAGACCAGATGGCTTGAATTGCACTGTGGAATGAGCACAGTAATAAATGGAATTATGTTACAGCAATCACAGAAATATCAAACTGAGGCACTGCAAAGTCCTGTCCCTTGCTCTAAAGCAAGATATAAAGAGACAAAGATCTGTCACACTGACTTTCAAGTAAACTCTAAATTGACTTCAACAGAGGACATACTCTCTTTATGTTACCAACTTCCAAAAAAGCTTATCTTAAAACTTAACTTTCTCTGTCTCCCAAAACATTTTTCCTGCTAATGAAAACAGTACCTGGTTACTCTACTTTAACACAATTGGTCATTACCCTTATGTATCACTACATCACAAACATACTTGTTTTCTCACCTTAGTTTTCTTCTCCTGCCCAAGCTGAGGCTTTTCTCATGGCCCCTTATGTATAATATAGGATTTAAGCAGAACTTGGTATGTAGCAGTCACATTAATATATTGCAGAATAACCCTACATTCTGGTCACCATTCTGACTACTCTTCAGTCTTTGCTTACATTTCCTATATCATTTTCTTCATGACTTCAGTTCAACCAATTGCTTTACATTTTCTAGTTTCTGCATTAGATTTCTCTTTAAGTATGTATATTGTAGTTTCTTACTGAATTGAATCTTGTTGATTTTTGAGTCATCTCTAACTTCCAATACCATTGTGAATTATAATTTTTATCTTTAAATGGACTTTCAGCCACACTTAACATGATGTCATTTGCAATATTGTCTTTGTTAACTTCCATCATATGTACATCATGAGTTAGAATAATGTATGGAAGTGGACTGAAGATAATTTAAGTGGACATCTCCAGCAGTTTATCTTCCCCTTTGATGAGAAATCACTGATAACTGCTCTGAATCTGTCTTGAGTATAATTTGCATAGTAAGCTGTTCTGCAACACTTCATGAGCTGGCTTGTGAGAATGCCCCACTGAAATGGGAAAATTAGATTAGCTACATGAGACAAACCAATTATGACTGGCTTATCACATTTTTATCTTCTCAATGGTGAATAAAACTTAATAACTGCTTAATAACTTTGGTTGTTATCTTTCTTGGAATTTAAATTGTCCAGACTAGTATATAAGTCTGAGTCTACTATTTCAAAGATATTTTATCTGCTTTCTTTAGTCCTCTGGGAACACCTCCTCCAGTGTAATACCTAATGAATCAGAGACTCCTTCAGTTACTACTGAGTTCTGTAGGATGAAACTTAATCAAGAGATGCTATCCTAGAAATAGTTGTGTTATCTAAATAGATTAACATACGTTGTATTAGTCATCTGGTTGTAATTAAATTAACATGTTGAAGATCAGTGCTCTGGTTTTTTATTCTGATGCCACAGCCATCTCCAAATTTTGCATTGGTGTGTTTTGATTTCTAAAATACTTTTGGGGTCTTCCTGTTGATTCCATGTGTCAGTCTTTCTCTGCATTCAATTCCTTCTAGTTTACGGAAGGAAGAGGCTGGCTTGGGTGCCCTAGGATTGTAAACATGTATTTTGTTCTCCTAAATATCAGAAATTTCGTATTTCCACATTAATAGAGCAGTAAAAGCAGAGGCAGGGCATTTTCTTTTCTCATCTTACAGATCTCCATGTTTTTCAGCATGTTGATTGTATTTCAGAACAGTTCCAGAATTTGGTCCCACTTCTCATCTCTTAAACATAAGTTTTTGATCCTGTCTAGTCGTTATATACCTCTGTGATGAATGTTTGTTTTCTTCTAGGTGGAACGTTAAACCAGTAATTTTCATGATGACTGTGTCCTGTCCTCTGCTGTGGCAGATTTGAACGAGATGACGTAGAATTTATAAAGTATTCGCATGCACACATTGCATTGCAGTGTCTTTTTGTACTATAACATTTGTCTTCTGTGTGTGTCATTGAAGGTCGTAAAACTTTTCCAAGAGCCAGAAGGACTCAGGGGAACAGCTTCCGATCACCAGTTAGTTTCAGTCCCACTGATCACTCGCTGAGCACCAGCAGTGGGAGCAGTGTCTTTACGCCAGAGTACGAAGATAACCGGATGAGGAGGAGGGGCAGTGACATAGACAATCCTACCTTGTCTGTCATGGACATCAGCCCACCCAGCCGCTGTAAGTTCTGGCATTTCGTGAACCCCACTATAAAACTTAATTTTCAAGTATATCAAGTGAAAGCCAAGCATGTCTTCCAAACACATGCCATTAAGTAACATGTTTTTATATCTCTATAATAGGCAAAGGTCAAGACTATGCTCATCAGTATTTTTCATTGCTTACCTTGCCAACCTTCATGTAGACTTTCAATTGGAATTTACATCTGTGATAACAAAGCATTGTAAAAGTGATTTCTCAAACTCTTTAAGACAGAGAAGGGTTTTGTATGGTTGTTAAAACCATAACAAGAGACTATTTAGGGGGGGTATTGTTGGTCATGTTTTCAGTTAAACTGTACATTTTTAGTGGTACTGCTTCATACTTGTGGTAGAAATTCAGGAGCAAATATCCTTTGTGATGACTTCAGTAGCCCATACCTTGTAATTATGCCACAATTTTTGTAAAAGAAAGTTGTTTGTTTAACATGCTTTTTCTGTTTTTCAGATTAGCTTTTGCTAGTTGTTTTAAGGATGTCTATTTCTGCCACAACTTATTTTGTAAAAAAATTTAAGTAGCTCATGTTTTCCATCTTCCAGGGAGTTTTATTGATCTTTGTAATTTATATGGTGAGTTTTAGGATGCAGTCTCTTGTTAAAAAGGAATCTTTTAAAAAATTATTTTCTGTGTATTCCAGTTTTTCTCGATCAGCTGAATAACAAGCTCATTTGAAAACCAAAACATACTTATATTTTCAGCACCACGAGCTCCAACTAACTGGAGACTTGGTAAACTGCTGGGTCAAGGTGCATTTGGCAGAGTATATCTGTGCTACGATGCTGATACTGGAAGAGAACTGGCTGTTAAACAAGTTCAGTTTGATCCCGACAGTCCAGAAACCAGCAAGGTAAGTGATACTGAAGAGAGACCTTGGAAAAGGCTTCTGCTGAACTGATGTGTTCTAGACCAGACTCACATTCCTTCCCTTAAACAGGGTGACCATGTTTTGAACATGTTTTAAAGCATGTTGTGGTAGGAAACCATGTCCTTGTTAGGAATTCTGTTTTGTTAGTACCTTAGATAGTTAGTCTGTTTAATATTACCTCACTTTTTTTTTAAACTTTTCAGACAGATTCTTATGCTGTGAAGATGCATAATTTGATTTGGTGCAGTTTCAGTCTCTAAAATTAAACAGTCTATTATGAAGTATGCTCTGAAATAGATAATTAGTTATACTAACAGGAATTGGAAGAAGTTACATTTATAATCAGAAAAAGCTGTACTATATAAGTGTTCCTGAAAACAAATTCCTGAAAACAAATTGGTTTTGGCTGTGAAGACAGTTTGAGATTCTTACCTATTTTTTCATTTTTTGGGGGGGTATTTCTGTGTTTCAGTTTGGGAGTTTTTGTTTCTTTTAAACTCTATGCATCAAGACTACCTGCAGTTACACACAGTTTCTCCTTAAAGAACACAAATTTTCTTTGTTAGTTTATTCTCTCTCTAAAATTAAATTTGTCCATCTTTAAATGTTGGATGCTGAAGGAGATAAACAATTTAAAAGTAGCACAAATCCACTATTTCTTCTTTTCCCAAACCATACTTCCTGCTTTTTACAGAATGGGAAGAGAATTATTTCTTTCCCTACATTATGGCTGCATTCTGCACTGTAGGGAGCAAGGCCGGGGAAACAATGGGTGTAAGCATGATTGCAGAATTGAGTGGCTGCCAGTTATAGCTGCTGCTATTAGTGGTGTAGGATCAAATAAAAAGTCAAGAATCATTTGTGCTGTAGATTCCTAGTGTTGTTGTTGTTGCTACTTCTCTAAAATGTGTAACAGAACAACTCATTGTGTTTTGCAAATGTTAAAATATGGTAGTATCTCTCCTAAAGCAACAGTTTTGTGAGCTCGCTTGTCATAGCATTTTGTAGTACTATTTGCCTCTCTGTGTAAAAAAATCTATTTTCTTACTAGTCTCAGAAGTGTAAGGGTGTCCCTAATAGACTATGACAGATAAAAATCCAGGTTTTGATGAAAAACTTCTAGGTGATATTTGGAATCTAGTCAGGTTTGACTTTGTGGGTTAGTATTTTTCCAGCATCTAATTTTACAGCCCATTTCAAAATATCTTACTTCCTGTTTGCAAAATTTGTAGTATTTTGGATGGCTCCAGAAAAAGCACCAGCTGATAGTATTTTCCTTTGTTGTATTTCATTGTTACACTATCAAGTGGTACTTGAAGGCATTTCTACAGTATAGTCTATCATTCTGTAAAAGTTAAGAATTAATGCTAATTATTCCACCACAAAGATTAAAATGTGGGGGGGGATCTGTGTTTCGTTAGTTGTTTTTTTTACCCTGGTGGAGGCTTATGACATGTTGCATAATGATCACTGACCTCATGCACATATTGATATATGCAGTGCTCTGAAACAAACATAACTTCGAGAGAAGAGAAACCATGAAAAACCAGCAAAATCCTCTCACAGATAATGTATAGAAAAGACATAGTTTTGGTTGTTTTTAATTACCTAAATTTAACATTGATATTTTCTTTTTATGAAATGCAAAACTTTACAGTAACTGTAGGAGTATGTTTTTACTTAGTTTGTATAACACTTCAGTATGTACACACTGCTCTGCTTGAAAAAATTCAAATCCAAAATCTTAGTTTTACTGCACCAAGCATGGTAAATCTGTCCTGTTTTGTCCTTTCAGGAAGTAAATGCACTTGAGTGTGAGATACAGTTGCTGAAAAATCTGCTGCATGAAAGAATTGTTCAGTATTATGGCTTCTTGAGAGATCCACCTGAAAGGACACTCTCAATATTCATGGAGTACATGCCTGGGGTAAGCAAGAGAGCTCATCCACTTCAGCCATTTATTGTGTCCAGTGTGACGAGCACTCAAGCATTCAGCTTTGCATAAGTGCACACAGAGATTTAAAACTGTCCAAGTTAAAAACACTCTAGATGGATACTGACAAGTGCTTGCAGCCTCCCATCTTCTCCATTGCTTACTTGAGTTTTCAGAATTACAGTGGTTAATAGAAAAGCTCTTTGTGTTTGGTTTTGGTATAAGTGGTGCCTGGCAATGTCTTTGAAAAGACAATATTATCATTAGTAAACTCTTAAATCTCCCTGAATTGTATTGTTTTGTTTTGTCATGCTTCAAGTATTTCTGGAAAACAAAAAGTAGCTGAGATGGGAATAAGTGCATACAGAACATAATCTTGGTGCTTGCTTCTTGTGTGGCACCTAGTGTATGCTGAACTGCTGTTCTGCTTTGCTAGGAAATATTACGAGGTTAGAAAACTGTAAATTTCCATTTTCTCACCAAGTGGGGTCAGCAGAGCTAAATAAAATATGCTCCTATAAAAACAGAGTATTTCTGAATAGCTACAGCAGTGTACTTACTATGAGACTCCAGAGGGAGAAAGCAGTGTCTGGGCATTGTTTTCTTGGTTGTGGTAGGTTTTTTGTTTGCTTCTTCTTCTTCTTTTTTTTTTTTTCCCCAATCCCTGTCTGTCTGATCTGTCACTAACTACAGGGTGTGCCAAGACTGGATGTGGAGCTGAATCCTCTCCGGATGGTTGTGNGGCCTTGTTTTGTGGGACTTCTTGAATTTTTATGAGATTTGCGGGGTAGTGTGACAGAAGTAATCTTAGCAGTTGGCAACTCCGTGTGCCAAAGATGGGTTATACAGAAATAGTTGCAAAAAACCCCAAGAAGTTTTGATTTAATCTTATTTTAAGCTAAGATTTGCTTATCTCTTACTTTTTACCTAAAGCACCACCCTATAGCACATGCTGTTTTTTTCTTGACAATGTTTTTTTCTGAGTATAAGCTAACACAAAGGGTGTGTGTTATGTCCATCCTGAGTATCACCACTTACCCATCAAAAAGTTTGAGGGTGCTCTTCTCTTTCTGTACCTTGGACTGGAACTGTGCAGCTGCTTGCGAGTTTTAAGGTTAAATCAAGGAGAACTGTTATTTTAAATGTGCACATTTCAGGCATAAATATAATTGAATTTCAGTTGAATTCTAGAAGTGTTAGTGCTTTATACTTCTGTGCCATAGGGTTCCATCAAAGACCAATTGAAATCGTATGGAGCACTCACAGAGAATGTGACTCGTAAATACACCCGGCAGATTTTGGAAGGAGTTCACTATTTGCACAGTAATATGATTGTCCATCGAGATATTAAAGGTAATGATAGTTCTGTGCACACTTCAGTGCTCTTTATTACTGATCCTTTTCCAGTCTTATGTGAAGCACTAAAATGCAGTTAAGTTTGAAGTACCAAAATACTGACTTAAAATCAATGTAATTCCTTTCCATCTTTTAGTCTGGTCACTGTTATAACTTGGGGAGGGAGAAATAAGCAACTTTGCAATGTTCTAGCAGAGTTCTGGCAATGTTTCTTTAGTTTCCATCTGCAAAACAATCAGGATGAATTCCTTTCTTTACAAGAAGTGACCAACAGAGGTGACTTGCCTCATCAGACTTCTTCCATTTTACTGCTAGGAAGCCTGGTGAAACATTTACATTTTGCAGATAGGTACAGGTGACTTGCAAGTGTTGCATAAGCAAGGTGTGAATATAGGAAGATGGTGATGTGCAGAATAGGTGTGTTGAACACAATGCTGTTTTATTCCCTAATATTTTTACTATTTTTCTGTTGCTTTGCATCAACAGTGTTTTGTTCCAAGGCTGATTGAGATATCACAGTCCATTTGTATTTGTATATCTTGTGCAGATAACGGTTTTGAATAAATCTATAACGCATGTTGACATTTTGCTTTAAAGTAGTATGGAGACATTTTCAGTTGTGTGGAAACTCCTTTCCTGTTTCTTTTAATTTCCCGTGTATGGCATGTTCCTAATTTTGTCAGGAGAGCTTTACAGAGGGACTGCCCCTTCCTGGAAAAGGTCTAGGATGCAAACCAGTGTATGCAATTCATCATTTTCTGAACTCCGGAAGAGAGTGGTAGGAGTGAGCAGAGAGTAAATTCTCTGGCTAGAAATCCTAGGTTGATATTGAATTGTATCACTGAATCCAAACTTCTTTTACTGTTTCCCACACCAAAACCTTGAATCTTTCATGAAGGTAATGCTGTGTTCCCTTCCTTCCAGGAGCAAATATTCTGCGGGATTCAGCAGGCAATGTGAAGCTTGGTGACTTCGGTGCCAGTAAAAGACTGCAGACTATCTGTCTCTCTGGTACGGGAATGAAGTCTGTCACAGGAACTCCCTACTGGATGAGTCCCGAAGTTATTAGTGGAGAAGGGTACGGCAGAAAAGCAGACATCTGGTATGTTAAAAAAACCCTTCTCTACTCAAAAGTGCCATTTCATTTTCAGCAGAGAGTAGATGTTTGTTACCTGAAGCTACATTGTTTCATCCTGGGATTTGAGCAGATGAAGGTGGCAAATGTGAACACTGACAGTCATATTTGGAGAGTCTTAACACTGAAATTTAATTTTCATGTGGCAATTTCTCAGCCCAGATCAGTTTCGAGATCATAAGAGAATCGTTTCAACTGACCTTGCATGAAGTTAGGATTACCAAACTTTGTTAGTTCTAGAGAGGTACTGACTAAAAACAATACGTGAAGCTTTGAAACATCTGTTCAGTCAATGTCTTGTAATGAAACTTCAGCACTGAAATACCTTTGATGCAAGGCAGAAAATAAAATGCTACTCCTCTAAAAGTTGAACACTTAAGAGTGAATTTGCCAGATTTAAAAGGGAGTATCAAAAAATAATTTTATATTAGTTGTTATTAAATGCTTAAGAACTAAGAGGGAAAGGTAATTTTCAAACATGAAGGTTAGTGAAACATTGTGTATGCCACATTCTAACATGACTCCAGCCCAGTGGACAGATGACTCTGGCAATGAGACCCGCTTTGCACTGTAGCTGATCTGTGAATATGCACTAACAGGGAGGCAGCAGCAGACAGGCAACTTAAGAAATGAAAACTTAAGAAAAAATACTGAAGCTGGACAGCTGTCAGTCAGTAAATCCTTATTGTGTAAAGCTGTGTACTTCTGTTTAAGCACTTCTTGCAAGCATCTTGAAAAGCATTGAAACTTTGTAAGGATTGGGAAATTATTTCAGCCTATCCATTTTGCAGTATCATTCACTTGTTATTGGGAGATACTGATCTTTGAGGCCTTCTGCAACAAAATTTCTCTGGCTATATGTATGCCCTTCTGCCTTCCTAAATTCTTCAAAAATTGTTCCTAAACAAAGATTATTTAGGAACTTAAAATTTTTGTTTGTCAATCTAAGTATATTTTTAGTATCCTTAACTAAAAGAGAAGATACCATGAAGTAGGGCTTTTGTTCTTCAGCTGCCATATGTTTGCACACTACTCACTGGTGATAGCTCGTGCATTTGTAATGAGCTGGCAACACGTGGCATGCACGGAGCATTCCTGATGCTTTGCATTTCTGTTCAGCCCCAAGGAGCAGGGAAGCTTCCAAGTGCAGTGCTGTGTGGCCTTTGTCAGCTTGCTGAGCAATGGATGCTGGCAGTGCCCTACCACAGTTGGTATTGCCTGGATAAACATGTAATTATCCCTACACTGAGGTAGTAACTTTCAGCCCAGGGAAGTAATAAAGTGGAGACATAGGTAGTGAATGATTTGTGTAACTTTGAGATAAAGGTAGAGCAGTACATGCTGGTTTTTTCGCAATGCTTGTTATGTGCTGGAACTAGTCTGTAGTGTTAAATGGACACTGCTTATTTGTGATATTTTAGTCCCTCTCTGCTATTTCTTGTTTTCCTGGAAGGGCATGACTCCGTTGTAACCTGCTGTTTCACTTCTGCCTCTGTTTCAGGAGTGTAGGTTGCACAGTGGTAGAAATGCTCACTGAGAAGCCCCCGTGGGCAGAGTTTGAAGCCATGGCTGCCATCTTTAAAATTGCCACTCAGCCAACCAACCCCCAGCTCCCTCCTCACGTCTCCGACCACGCTCGGGATTTCTTGAAACGGATTTTTATCGAGGCCAAGCTGCGACCGTTTGCAGATGAACTGCTAAGACACACGTTTGCACACTATCACTAACACCTGCCTCAACTCAGCTTGCATCTACTGCATTTATTTTCTATTTGACTGCACTTTTATTTTTTATTTTTTACAAAGAAAAAGGAGAAAAAAGACAAGAGAGAGAATATTCTCTTGAATCTTTGTTTCACTTAGATTGTAAACAATCTAAATTTTGTATCTAAAATGAGAATCTTCTCTCCCCGCCTCCCACCAGGACTAGAACTTTTTGTTTCTATAATGTACTGATGTGGTTGATGTAGATAAAGCACTTTAGTACATATTTGTTCCTTATTTAAAGAGGAAAAAAAATTACAAATGTTTGGACAGTCAGGAACTGTGTGACTTTTTCTGACACCGCTGACTGACTCAGGGTGCAGGGAAAAATAGACATGCAGCTAAAGGACAAGAAGGTTACTTCTGTGTGATTCTTATGTATATTGTAGGTACTTGCAGCAGAGAGTTCTAAGTTCTTATTATATTTTAGTGTTTAATCAGTTTCTGGAATTTACAGTTTAAGCAGGAACATGCAGTTCTGAGGGTTGATTGATGAAGCTGAAAGAACTTGGAACTCTTTGTACAGCAGCATGTCTAGCTGGTACTTCTATGTGACCAAAAGAAAATAACAAAAATGAGCTCAAAACCGATGTACTAGTTAGAGGTTTTGGCGTAGAATTACTGTATTATCTTAACAGGAAAATAATTACAGGTAAACAGATCATGGGCCCAGACTCCTAGAAACTACTATACTGCAAAGGGGAAATTTTCCATGCTAGGCAAGGGTTAGCTATTGCATGTAAATAGTTAGGAGAACGCCTCCTGCTCTATCTGCCAAAGAGAACCTCTGTTGTATAAGCTTCGAGGGAGACAGCTGATACAAAATACTGATGTTGAGGGTCAATTCTCCTCCACAGTCTCATGAATGGCTGCAGGGGAAAGGGAGTGACTAATCCTTGTGCAGTATATGAGTTACTGGATTCAGAATGAGCTATAAGAAATGTTTTCAAAGCTGTTGAGAGGCGCTAGGATGGAATGTATGTCAACATCAAGTGCCTGAACAATATAAAATTCTTCCTAGTCTGCACTAAAAAAATTGACTTAGTAATGCAGGTCAATCATCTAGGATGTGTTGAAAGTTCCTGAAATAGAGTCAAACATCTCTTAACATCAGGAATGAGTCACTGAGAAAGCTAAGACTCCAGTTACATTTTTAATAAAGTTGCACTGATGAATTCTATGAAGAAGGAGGCACAGCACGGAAGATTGTACAAAGAACAGGCCAAAAGTGCAGAGAGAGGCAGCAATTAAATAACATGAGTGTGATTATTCCAGCCTGATAATCCAGATTGGTGTTTGTGAGATTTCCAACTGTCATAAAGTGTACATTAATTACTTTTTCTATTTCTCAGAGAGCATAATAAAAGAAGTAAAAATCTGAAATATTGCTTCTCAGTTGAGAAGCCCAGGTGTACTGATCAGGTGTAGTGAATAAGTGACTTTTCATATCAGAAAAGTCAGACTCTCATATTTTTGTAAAAGAACAGAACATAAATAATTTAAAGGGGCATTTGGAAATAAACTATTGGACAACAGAACTGAAATTATGTTTACTGTTTTGGATGATTCATTGCTTGCTTTTGTTGTTTTTTAAAGGCAGAGCAGGCTGGTACTGTGACTCTTGTCTAGTCTGACAAGGCTCTACCTGTTCTGCATCTTTAGAGGACTATCAGGTTTACAAAATGCATGGAGATGGAACAATAAGCTTACCCATTCTCACAGTCACTCACATTTGAGATTTCTGAATTTATTCTGCTATATTCCTTATGTTTTACCAGAGCATAAGCAGGAGTATGGATCCATCCTAATCACTTTACCTGTAGTGGAGTAAGAATTACTTTTTTGTGGCCATCTCTCCAGAGACTGAGAGTGGCAACTTCTTCAGCTTATGTGAGTATTTTACCCAATTTATAATTTTCTTGGTCAGGGTACACAACTGTGCAAGGTTTCTGGAGCACAGGAGGAACCAGTCAGACCAAGAAAAGTGTAAAAGGCTGAAAGGAAAGGCAGCTTGTACTGACTTTTTTTGTTGTTATTTCTCTGTCACTAGATAGAAGCTATCAAGCAGCCTTTAAGAAGAATTGGTATGTACTCTGCTGTAAGGGACATTTGCTTTATAAGCAAAATATAGTGACAGTAGGGATGGGAAGTTTAATGTAGAACCTAATAGTTTATGTAGGTAATTTTCAAGGTCATGTAATTGAAATTATTGATTTCAGACTAAGAAGGTACCAAAACCAAGGTGAAAATGTATATAAAAATCAGTAGTAGTCAGTGATACCTGAAAAGATAAGGAAATTTTATATTACCAAAAATATTAAAGGACATTAAAGGGAAAATGTAACCAGGTTTATCTGTAGCATTCATAACGTTTAAATATACTATTCTAAAGAGAAACTGCACTCTCTGAAGCTTGAAAATTTTCAGAATCTAGTTTTCTTATAATGTGACCTTTCTGTGAGATAGTGCTGGATCATGTATATTGCAATATCTCTTCCTTGTTGTGATTTTTAATTACTGAACAATCAAGTTTGCTGCTTTTGTGCCTTTTCTAAAAAAAATGGCATTCAGTCATGACAATGGTCAGCATTTTGGAGCCAGGAAAAAAGCAACTTTCAGAATACATTTTTCATCATGTCTTTGGCATGTCAGAAAGCTGCCAGTGTGCTTCTTAAGTGAAGTTGATATTTTCCAGTTTGAGTGATTCTAGTAAAATTTTACAAATTTAACCATGGTTAGGCTTGAGCTAGTGGTGAGTTTTTTTCACCCTAAAGAGAATTTCTCTACTGATTTGAATAACTTAAGAAATAATTATTAAGCTAAATCAGACTTTTACTAGGAGGTTGGTTATTACTTACCCCTAGTGGGGTAATGTAATAAAACAAGCTATATACAGGGTTGTTAAACTTTTACAGAGACTCCTGGGGTGATGGTGAATGACCCCTCATTCTAGAATTTGTGAGGGTGCATGGAATTTCAAGCTCTAAACTCCATTGGAGAGGATCGCAGAGCCAAGATCCCTGCTCACAACTTCTTGTATCTCACTTGAAAAGCCACCAGCATTTTAGAATCACAAACTGGTCTAAATTGTTGAATCCAGTTATAAAAAAATGCCAGTGAAAGCAATACTGCTGCAGGGCTGGTTTGCTTTTCTGTAAATGCCACAATGAAGCTGTACTCTCAAAAAATAAGGGTTGAATTCACGGTGAGTATGTGTATTTTCAAAAGTCTTATCTAATGATTTTTAGTATTCTGTCTGTTGCACAAATTAAGTGACAAAAGCTACTTGTGTGGTATGGTTTTAATGGTGTAACTAACAGTCCTGTTAGAGTATGACTCAAGGTTTCAGTTCAGTTGTGTTAGAGAAAGTTCTTTATTTTTTATTTGGGTGATAGAAATATCCATGGAAGAACCCAAAAAGGTATGGATCTAATAACTGCATAGTTAAATCTGCAGTCTTCTTTTCTTGACAGTTTAAATATAGGCTTAAAACTTCTAACTTGATTTCCAATTAGATTTGTAGCTAAACAGTCTTTTCAGTAAAATAAAATGAAAGGTTTGGGTTCTTTTAGCTAGTGCCTTTTTCTTTGTATGCCTTAATTTTGTTCATGTTAGAACACCATATTGAAATATGTCATACAATTCCATGTCACCAAAGCAGTCTTAGAGAATGGGTTTTTTCAAAGTGCCCAAAGGAGAGCTTGCCTAACTGCATTGAAAAGTGGGCTTGAGTTACAATCTGCACCAGACATTCAAATTCAGAACTTTAAAGTGATTTTTGGCTTCCTGTGCTGATACACATTTTCTGTTTGTATTTGGAAGATTGTACACCAATGCACATACCAGAAGGAGGATTTGTCTGTATGCACAGAAGTAACTGGATTGTCAGGATTTGGCTTCCTGGCTCTGGGTACCAGACTCTGCAGCAGAGTTTATTACTGAATTTGAAAGCAAAGTTGGTACATTTGTAAGCATGGTACTGTATTAAAAACTGTTTACTTTCAGTGCACAGGAATATGGTCTGTCCAAGCAAACCAACATTTCTTTCCTGTGCCTTTTGGATAATCCTAATCCTGCCATTGTCTTGACTGAAAGCCTCGTAGCACCCATAGGTACAGTGCAGTACAGCAAGCCATTCTTTTGGACAGCATAGAGAAATGTCTAACTGCAGCTTCAGAGACTTGAGCAAATTGGTCAGATCTACAGTTATTTATAATCAACTTCTTACTTTTTTAATCTTGAAAGACTGTGTCACGCATATACAAAGGTACAATGTGTGTGCTTGAATGTAAGTCCCTATGATGTTTCTGGAAAAGCAAAAGTATTGTCGCCAGTGTCATTTCTTCTTGCTGGTAACTTGCTGTCTTGTGGCAATGACAAGTCTGCAGTGTAGAATCGCATATAATTACCAAAGCTTTTCTATCCCATATACATACAGCCAAAAGTGGTGGTTCTCGTCACTTAGAGATAGTGTATCTCCACCAGTAAGCTCTTGCTGATTGCGTAAAGCAGGTACTAGTAAAAAGTGATAGATACTTAGATACTGCCCATATTTCAGACATGTGGGTGTTTATAGTTGCTGTTCTGATATACAAAATTCATGCTTGTATTAAAATGAAGAGTTTTCTTTTTAAAAGCTCTTTCTAATTTAGTCTTACTGTTGTCATTCTGAAATTACTGCATAAGCTTGGTAACTAAAACCTGGTGACTTCTGTAGCTGGGTTTGAGCCTTGGGACATTTCAGGAACACCATGAAGATAAAATTTTGACCTGATCTGTTTTGTGTGCCACAGTGAGAATATTCCAAAGCTCTGGGAAGCAGACAGTCCTCTTTATGTGACAGCCACATGTCACCCACTGTTACCTGGGTGTGGGTGCTGCCTTCAGGAGGAGCCACTAAAATGTGCACTTGAGAGGTCAGACAGGTTTGCTATCAACCCAGGGTTTCTGAATCAAAATTTGTGATCAGAAACAAAGGAGCCTCCTTTCTCATTTGATATCCCCCACTTGGCCCATACCATTTATTTTTCTTTCTAGCTGGCAAAGCTTAAGTCCTGCATGGATGGTGGCCCCTGATTGCTCCTGAATAAAGTGGGTGTCCAGCTTTAGACCAGGGAGCCCATCACTTGAATCCAGGATGCTGCAGCATCCCAGGGTGCTGCAGCAAGGATTACTGGTGCAATCCTTGGGTTTCCTGTAGCAATATATACATGTACAGTGTTGAGGGGTAGATGGGGTGGAGGAAATGATATTTCTCATGTTTCAGAGCAGTCACACCTTGATTAGGGCTTAGTTTTCAGAAACTTGTTTTAGATGGAGAGGACCTGGATTAAACAACATAGAAATGTATCTCATAGTTCAGCCCTTATGTTGAGTCCTCAGGTAAGGATTGGAGGTCAGGGTCTTCTGTTGAGAGATAAGGAGAAGGATACTCCACCTCATGAGTGGGTAATCATGGGAAATACATCAGAGCTTTTTTGTGCTTTTTACCTGAAAACCAGATGATACTTTCCCCCCAGAGGTTTATATAATGTGGATATAAAAACAAGGATTGCATTTTCTTTTTTGAACAGCCATTAGATTGTCAGTTCCCTAGTGTTTGTTTCTTGTTAATACCAGTGAAAAAAGGTGGTGTCACCCTAAAATTGGAATGGTTTATTAAAGCATAGTGTCTGTCATCTCAGACCTCACAGGAGTCGTATAATGGAGTATCACTGTAAATATGTGGAGAAGACTTAGATTAATTAGAATGTAGGCTTTTAGTTTTCATGAAGCTATGAATAAAAATTTGTAAATTTACTCTTGATCTAATGTACATTTTATGTAGCCATTAAATTCTCTATTTAATCTATCAGTTTCTCACTGTAAATGTTTTTACTCTCAGTTGAATGCTGGGCACAGTTTGTAATGTATGTACACAAAGGTGTTTTTTTCTATCAACGTTGACTTTTTTGCACATTTTTGGAAATATTTAATTTGTACACTGATTTAATACTCTGACCAATTGTTGATGGGTGTATGAGAATCACGTGCGTGTGCAATGTACTACTGTCTGGATGTATGGGGTTTTTTATTACTTTTGAGATGTTGCTACCAGTAACTGCACTGCTGTTGCTGCTTTACATGGAATATCTTGTGTATAAAAAGAAAATGAAAACAATTTAAAAATTAGCTTATGGTTATCATGGTTGAGGAACTCAGGAGTTGGGCATTGCTTGCTAGTTCCCTTGTCTAACCTTCCAAACTTAAAAACAACCAACCAATCCCGCCTTGTAATTCTATGTATGCATTGAATGTGTGCGTGTATATATCCCAGTAATCTTATTCCACAATTTCATTTCTACATTTTTATGAACTTGTTTTTTAAGGGTACTATGTTTAGTTAGAATAATTAAATATATAAAAGCTTTGAGAGATGATTTACTAGATAAATATATTTTCAGCTGGCTGATGTTCAAAATATTTTTTTAATTTTTGTTTTTAACCATTCGAAATGTATTTGTATTTCCAAAATCAGACACGAATTGTACTTAGAAATATATTAAAACACTCTGTAGGGACAACAGTGTGATTTCTCTTTTAAGAATTCTGTACTTCAGAACACTGCGCAATGTCACTCGTATCTCAGTTCCGAGTTGGCTTTTTTATTGTTATTTACGGTGCGTTTTCCGGAAGTTCAACTTCTTTTATTAGTTTTTAATTATTTTTCCTCATTTCCTGCTGGTGAGGGCGTGGCCCGGGGTGTGGCCGCCTCCCGTATCCGAGGCGCTGCCCCGTGCCCGCCCGCGCGTCTCCCCGGGCGGGGGCAGCCCGGGAACACAGAGCCGATGGTGTCTCCTCCCCTCGCCGCGCTGCCCTGCGGAAGTGACGCGCGGGCGGGCGCAGCGCGGCGCGCGGCGGCCATGGGCAGGAAGGAGCGGGGTGAGCGGGGCCGGGGAGCGGCGCGGGCCGGGCCGGGGACGGGGCATCCTGGGGGTGCTCCTCACAGCTCCCGCTCTGCTCTCAGATAAGAAGAAGTCCAAGAAGCGCCATTACGATGACGACGAAGACGATGAGGACGAAGGTGCCGGGAAGGAGCCGCAGGAGGCGGTGCCGTCGGCGGCGGGGAAGCAGGTGGAGGAGAGCGGCACCAAGGTGGACGAGTACGGCGCCAAGGACTACCGGCTGCAGATGCCCCTGAAGGCCGACCACAACTCGCGGCCCCTCTGGGTGGTGCGTGCGCGGGGGGCGGCGCGGCCGCTGTCACCGTGTGCCCGAGGCTGGGACGCGCGGCGGCCGGGAGCGCTGGGGGGCTCGGACAGGGCCGGGGAGAGAGAGTTCTCCCGTGGAGAAGCCGGCACTGCTGCGGGGTCTGGCGGGGAGCCGAGGGCGGGCCGCAGTGTGCGGGTGGTGAGCCTCGGACTCGCCGGGAGCGGGATTTGCTGCGGTTCGGGGCGGGTGCGTCCCCTGCAGCGCCTGTATGGGGACAGCTGGGACGCGAGCCCCGGCAGCCTCCCGGTCTGGGGACCGGGCAGGGCACAGCAGCACCTGGGCCAGACGTCTCGGGGAGCGCTGTAGAAGAGCGCATTGGCTGATGACACGAGAGGGGTCCGTCACTGCAGTGATACAGCAGCAGGGTTTGTATGTTGCAGTGAAACAGCTTTAAGACAGGCTGGCCTCATCTTCTGTAACTGGTGTCGTTTGTTTCCTTTGCCCTTTGAAAGAGAAGTCAGTAAATGTGCCCAAGGTCTGGCCAAGCATCTTAAGTGGTTTCCCAGCCAGCATCTGCAAGGTGTCTGTCACCGAGTCCTGTACAGCCATCTGGTGCTGGGACACCCAAGTGGTGTCATTCATTCATTCATCCATTCATTCTGCGTAAAACAAGCAAGGAGTTTTGTTGTGCCAGGGGAATGGGACTGGAAGCTTACCTCTGCTCAAGCAGTTTCTGTAGCATTAAAAAAGAAGGAATACCCCAGCATGTCAGTCTTGAAAAACTTTATTGATCTGGGTGTGATTTATTTATAGTGCCATGGAAGGAAGGTCAACATACCAATGCCTGGATCATTTTCAGAAGACAAAAGTTACTTTTTTTTTTTTTCTCATAACTTCATTATATGATTCAGTTCAACTAACACTGTTGTGCCTTCAGCATTTGTTTTTATTTTTGTAGGCTCCTGATGGCCATATATTTTTGGAAGCCTTTTCTCCAGTTTACAAATATGCACAAGACTTTCTGGTTGCCATTGCCGAGCCTGTGTGCAGACCCACCCATATTCATGAGTACAAGCTAACTGCTTACTCACTGTATGCTGCTGTGAGTGTGGGCTTACAGACAAGTGACATCACCGAGTATTTGCAGAAACTCAGCAAGACTGGTGTCCCAGATGGAATAATTCAGTTTATCAAGGTAAGGCTATTTTACTGGCATTGGAAATACATTTGTTTCTAGTAAGGAATTCCTTTCCTGCTGCCTCTGCCTAATTGATCTATTATTTTTTAATCATTCATCATTTAACTATCCTATTCTTCAGTTATTGTTTCAAGAGAACATTATTTTTTTCCTGTCTTTTTGTATATGATATTGCTGCACACATACTATATTCATAATATATCCTTTGTGGGATGTGTAAAAAGTACATTTAAGTGTCTGTATAGATAATTTCAGCCGGTATGACTTGTACCTGGGGAAAGATTCCTCAGATTTGCTCTGAAGAAAAACTGAGAATGTGGGAAGCAGTCTGTAATAGTGGGGCACTGTAAGACAGCCTGCCTTATCCTGCAAGTGTGTTCTCACAGTCTTGGAAACGGTTTGAAATTAATTATAAAAAGTGAGCATCTGTGCCTGATCTCCTGTGTGAAATGATGTAAGCATCTTCTGAAAATACCTTTTCAGGTTTGTTCCATCAGCATAACAGCAGTGCAAGTAAATGTTTTGTTGTAAGGTGCTTCCCCGCAAAGACCTAAAGCCACTGCAGTGTTTGGTCCTAAACGTGAATCTCTCTCTTGCGTGTTCCTAATGACTGCTCTCTTTGTAGCTGTGCACCGTCAGCTATGGGAAGGTGAAGCTGGTTCTGAAACATAACAGGTAAGTGGCTTCTTCCTTAGCTCTTGTGGCAGGAAGCCCTCCAAATGCACACCTGTGTTTGAGTGAGTGAGTGCTCTCAGGAGCTCTGGACTCTCACAGCTGTCAGATGAGTGAAACAGCTCTCAGGTACCACTTTTACAGCTTTTGGAAGTTTTTTATACATTGGCTGATGAATTGTGTTAGGCTATCCTGAGCTAGTGCTGATTGTCTTCACGTTTTTAAGAGTAGATTGCAAATTTGATTTTGTAGCTTGTTTCTATATTGCTTGGACTTGCAATAGGTCTTTGAGGTTTTCAAATCATGTGGGAAAGATAAGCAAATCCAATGGCAAGAGGTGGGTGCTTGTGTCTGCATTGAATCTGATTTGTTTTAAAGCTAAAGGATAATGCTGGAAGGGGCCTGGAGAAGTCAGCGCATATTTTAACTGTGATCTCCAACCAGCATCATCTCTCAGGAATCTCCAGGATGCATTAGTTTTGAATTTTTAGGTGACTTGTGTTTTGGAAGTTTGGGATTTTGTCTTTTGGGCTTTTCTGGTGCTGTGGACAGGACTTCAAAACACCACATCTGGCATTTTCACAAACTCAGTTCAGTCTCAAAACAATTTACTTCACTTGCATGTCACAAATAGATGTGTATGTGAGAGGTCTGTGTGGCATTTCTGCTGGAGTTTGCCACTCAGATTAGATAACATCTGAGTAAGATGGAGGAGTGACTGCAAAGTACATGATGTTTTTGGCGTGAGGCATCATTTAAAAGACCTGGTTGCGGTAATATCTTTATTTTTAGATTAGCACCCCAAGATTGGATGCTTGAGAGTGCATCTGGGACAGCTATGCATTTAATCACCTATGCCGCTCTTCATGTGAGTTATTCATTTGATGAGTTCATAAAACTGTTTTCCTTTTTTCTTTCATTTTAGGTATTTTGTGGAAAGTACCCACCCTGATGTCATTCAGCAGCTTCTGCAAGACCATGTAATCAAAGAATGTCGCCTGAGGAATGCTGAAGGTGAAGAGACAGAGCTCATTACAGAGACATTCACAAGTAAATCAGCGGTATGTCCTGCCATGTTCTAAAATTACTGCAGTGACTGGAGGTAAACTCTTGAGTAGTTTGGGGGTGCTATTATTTGTTTGTTGTATCAGCTTCATTCTGCCAGCAACAAACTCTGTCTCTTTAATGAGCCCAAATCTGGGGGGCAAGAGCGGGGACAGAGTGTGTCTCTAATGAAACCTTTGATGAAAATTCATGTTCCTCTATTTCAGATTTCCAAATCCAGTGAAGGTGGCCTTGGTCCATCTACTTCACAGGGAACAGATGCTCAGAATAAGCCAGATGTCCCAGCTGACTTATTTGAGTTTTATGAACAGATGGACAAAGATGAGGAGGAGGAGGAGGAAACGCAGACGGTGTCTTTTGAAGTCAAGCAAGTATGAATATTGCACAGAAGCACATAAGCATGAGAATTTACTAGAAAGTACTGTGGCTCTTTGTTTGGTAGGGGAGATCACTGGAAGTCATTAACATTTCTTTTATTTTACCTTCCAAAGTTTAGAGTCTTAAAGGGTGGCACTCTGGGTGTAGTTCCTTCCCAGCCTGCAGAGCACAGTGCTTGCAGGCCAGAGAGGCTCTGGGGACTCAGAGAGATTCCTGTCACGTGTAGCTGAGAATTACTTAGTGCAAGATGAGAATTCAGTGGAGGGCTGCTTTCAGAGAGCATTTTTTCCCCTCCTGCTTTTGTTTTGTAATTCGTGGTTGCAGAATTAATTCTTTCTTGGTGGTTCCAATTTCATGACTTGAGAAGGGGAGCTGGAAGTTGGAATACAGTCCTTGCTTGACCTTCAGAGAGCTTCTATAGAACTTATCAAGTTGTTTTTGTGCTTGATGACTTAGTGGGGGAAAAAGGAATTTAGAAAAGGATAACTTAGTAACTGTTTTGTTTATTTCAAAAAAGCCAACTCTTGGTGACTGATTCAGCCTGTCATTGTCTTGGAATAACTCCCATACAGGGTATGGAAGTCTTCAGGGTGACAGATGTGGAGCTTTGTATAACATAGAGAACTTTCTCTGTCTATTACCAAACTCTTTGTTGCAGGACTTCAGGGTGTAGTTTAGTCATTGCCAGGTAAGCAGCAATCTGAGCTGAATGTGTCATGTTCTTCCGTGTGCCTAAAGAGGCCTCTCTAATATTAACTGCTGTTCAAAGTGTTCAGGCAGGTGGGGCAATCACAGGAAAAGTTTCCAGAATAAGCCTTAGCTCTTCATAAAGGTAAAAAATAAATGTAACTTCACTTGGTACTGTGTAACCTGGTTCTTAGGGAAAAAGAAAATAAATCAGATGTGAAGAATTTATCAACTGAAGCTTTGTTTCCTGTTCAGGAAATGATTGAAGAACTTCAGAAGCGTTGTATCCATTTGGAGTATCCGTTGCTGGCAGAATATGATTTCAGAAATGATTCTGTGAATCCTGATATCAATATAGATCTGAAACCTACTGCAGTCCTCAGGCCCTATCAAGAGAAAAGCTTAAGGAAAATGTTTGGGAATGGACGAGCCAGGTCTGGTGTTATTGTCTTGCCATGTGGTAAGTTTCTCTGTTGGTAGTTAGGCAATTTGTTCTCTATTTGCCTGTAGTAAAGAGAATTCCAAAGATGACAGCTGCCTGGATTTCAGATAGCAGCAGGTTCTGTTCTGGTCCTCATGTGCAGAGTCCTGGTGGTTTTTACTGAGCTGGTGGTGAGGCTGTGCTGAGGGACAGCTGGGTCACAGAGCTGCCAGTGTCGTGGCAGGGGCTGAGGAGCAACTGTGTTACCTTTACACTGCCAGTCATGCTTCCACTGTGCCCTCTGCCACCTCTGCTCATCTTCCCGTGAAACCTTGGCATTGGAAAACACAAAAGCTGTTGGCATTGGAATTTGTTCCTTGGTTGGGAATAGGGAAGCTGGGGGAACTGGGGATACAAAGGTGGCATAAACGGGCATCCAAGGGAGAAAAAAGCTTGTGTGCAAAAGTGCTGGGCAGGGGAGATTGAGAAAGGAGTGAGAAACAGGCTGACTGAGACAGCCTGCAGAAAACGGAGAAAAATGAGCTAACAGGAGACTGTGTGCCAGTGCCCTCAGTGCTGGGGGAGGAGGAGGCACATGGGACATGTGACAAGGGCCTTGAAGTGTGTAAGAAAGGCTGGGAGAAGTGTGAAGGTTGGGAACATTTAAGGAGCTGCTTTGTGGGAGAACGTGATAACTGGCAGAGACAGTGGAATAGAACACCCCTGGGGAAGCTTTCTGTAGCCACCTGTAATTAAGCCTTCTTTTGAAATTAAAACCCTTTAAAATTACTGCTTTTGATTGTCAAAGCCTTTGTTTACAATTATTTTCTTGAGGAAATACAGTTGTATCCTGTAGACAATCCAGCTGTATTTTTAAGAAGCAAATACTTGATCTCTTTAAGGCTATTGTAGCAAAGAAATAGTAAAGAAATTTGCCTTTGCATGATTTCGAATCCTCTCATGGTTTTCCTTTGCTCTTCTGTTTTGCTTTCCTCCTACTCCAGTGGTGTCTGAGAGATGACTAATGAGTGTCACTCCTCCTGCCCTGCAGGTGCTGGCAAGTCTCTGGTGGGAGTGACAGCTGCGTGCACCGTGCGCAAGCGGTGCCTGGTGCTCGGGAATTCCGCTGTGTCTGTGGAGCAGTGGAAGGCCCAGTTCAAGATGTGGTCCACCATCGACGACAGCCAGATCTGTCGCTTCACGTCTGATGCCAAGGACAAGCCCATTGGCTGTTCTGTTGCCATCAGCACATATTCCATGTTGGGGCACACGACAAAAAGGTCTTGGGAAGCAGAAAGAGTAATGGAGTGGCTTAAAAGTCAAGAGTGGGGCCTTATGATACTGGATGAAGTCCATACCATCCCTGGTAAGGAAAAGATGTGCAAATCTTCCATGTTGCACACATTGTTGATGTCCTTCTGTTCTTGTAGAAGTGGTGGTTTTTTGCTGTTCTTCTCATGATTAATGCAGTGAGTAAACCCATGGCTCAGAATTTTGAGACAAGTAAACTGCCTTGTTTTATTTTTTTTCTTTTTTTTCTCCCTGATACAACGTAGTTTAACTGACCTCTAGTTTTCTGAAACCCTTCAAATTACACACTGTTTTCTGTAATAGCAGTGTAAAGTACTAATTGCTTGTAGGTTGATAAAGTGCTCTTAAAATACCTGAATTATATTTGCATAATTTTGCTGTAGACATATTTGAACAGGAGAGGAATTAATCTGCCTTCTTCTCTTCTATACAGTGGCACTGCAGGCCAGCTTTTAATATCTATGAGTAACCATAGTGATGAACATCCAGAAATAACTGTTGTCTTTGAAATTGCTGTGTAATTGAGATCTGTACTACTAGAAAGCAATAATCTACTATTAAAGTGTCTGTGGAATAATCCCAGCTGAAAAAAACCACCCAAAATTCTTTTAGCTGTTCTTCCTTATTCTTATTTGATTATATTTTGGTGTCTACAGAAGTAATGGATTTCAGAAGTAGATCTTGGTGATTAATTGCCATTTTATCGAAGTAGCATCGTGCTGGCACTGTTCTGTCACTTTTGTTCTTGCTTGGTTTCGTAGAAATGAAGGGAAAGCAACTCGTCTGATCTCTAGCAATACTAAAGATGATAATACAGATACTAATTCTGCCATATCCTGCAAGTCCTGAATGTGGCAGTGAGCCAAGGGTCCTTGTGTCATAGTTCTTGCTAGGAAATAATAGAGACCCAAACCAAGCCATATAACCTCTGAATATATTAATTTTCTCTTGGGAAATGGGAAATTAAATAAAGATGCCAGCAGGTTTACTGGGATTTTCAGAGTACACTTGACAATGCAAAGTAAGGCTGCAATCACTGTGAAGTTTTGCTGTAATAGGGATTTGTTAGGAGTGTGTGTGCAACAGGGTATGATTTCCCAATGCTGTGCTTGCCTTATGTTTAGGAGTTGATGAAAATGTCTTTCAAAGTTGCAGTATTTATCTTCTAAAACCATTCAGGAAAGTTAACAAACAATTTGTCTTGGATTTCTTAGCAAAAATGTTCAGACGTGTGCTCACTATTGTACAAGCTCACTGTAAACTGGGGCTGACTGCTACCCTGGTCAGAGAAGATGATAAAATTGTTGACCTGAACTTCCTGATTGGACCAAAGCTCTATGAAGCCAACTGGATGGAGCTGCAGAACAGTGGCTACATTGCTAAAGTCCAGTGTGCTGAGGTGATGCTCTGCTTTTTGGTACTATTAGTGTTTATTTAGTGTGCTTATAAAGTTGAAAAAAATTCTTGCAGCTCTTATAACAAAGAAGGATAGTAGAAATTTTAAAACACATAAGAAAACACCTGCTTATTTTAAGCCTGAACATGTGAGAGTAAAACTTGAAAACATAGGACTGGATCTCACCATTCTTTCCAGCATATGGATGAGAGGTAAATCTCTTATCAAAAGAAGTGAAAATCTTTCACACAGGCACATTAGAATGTTAATGTAATCTTTTTGGAAAGCCTAATTCAATGTATTGTCTCTGATAATTGACATGAAGATACTTAGGGAAGGGTATAACTTTCTCCAAGCTCTCAGTTATTTACAAGATTTCCATGTAAGCATCAGAGGATTGCTTTTTCATGAACTTGTCTGGTCTCCCGTTGAATGAAAGTAAAGTTTTAGCAGCTGCAATGTGTTATAGTAGAGTTCTACAAAGGTTTCTTGTCTATTTGGTGTTAGTTGTTTTTTTTTCCTCCACTGTTTGTGGGGATCTTCTGTCTTTGCTGATTTGGGGTGTTTTTTCTTGTTATTGTTGTGGTTGCATGTTTTATGTCTGTCTTGCTAATTTCATGCAGTTCTCCCTAACTCTGGTACTGGAATAAAAGATACAGATGTAGGTCACCTTTTCTCCTTTTAAACACTGTGTAAACTGGAGGCTGTAGAAAGAAAAAAAAAACCCCACTGTTTTGCACTCATAGAATGCAAGTGAAAGGCACCTGGAAGATAACTGTTGAAGGGAGAGTAACCAGTCCTCAAATTCAGATTTGTATTTGGGCACTTGGGTTAGTTCTGCAGTGCAAGCAAAATTCTCAGTCCCTGAACTGGCCTCTAGTCATTGAAAAGCAAAGGGTGGGCTACCTTTTGTTTCAAATAAGGGGAAAATTCTGCAAGTTTATGTTCCTTGGGCCAGTGTTTTGAACTAACATTCCATGACTCTACCAAAAGCAAAGAATAAAAAAGCCCAGTGTTGAGTCCAATACATGCACAACTGCTTTGCCTATTTGTGTGGATTTCCTTGAGGAGTAGCATCATTAATCAACTTGATTTATTCCTCTCAGCCGGAAAAGGTGTCTGGCTCACTCTTTAAGTGCAGTTCTTCCCAGGTGGCCAGAGAGGGCAATGCTGATGTCTCATAGGGCAGGTTATGGTTGTTGCAGGTGTTGCTCTTTCACTGCTCTGAAAGAGAATGAGCAGCTAAGTTTAAAAAGTTACACAAAGTTTAAAAAAAGACAACAAACCTGTTTTTTCATAGTTTTTTTAATTTACAAATAGTCCATTTCTGACCAGCCATACTAAGTCTTTGGATTGGAGTGCCTGTCTTGCAAATTGTAAAAATGAAAATTTTTCATTGGGATGAGAAGTAGATCTTACCCATTTCCTAATCCAGACGAGAGTGCAAATACAAAATACATGTGTTTGCCATGTAGTCAGAGGCATTGAGCAATAGATGAAATCTTTTACTGCAGTCAAATATTCAGTATTTGTATCTCATTGTCACTTTGATGTAATTGTCTTCTGGTTCAAGAGTTTAAAGTCTTTCATGTAGACAGCACACAATAACAACAGAGCCTATTCAGTACATGAATTTATTTTTGAAGTAGTCAAAGGGTAATAAAAGCATCATCTGGCATTTAACTCACTGGAAAAAATATTTTGAAACAAAAAATTAGGTCTTATCAGTACAGAACAATTCCTGATGTTTAAATAAACTTCTGTAAACTGTCATTAACTTCCTTAGCTGAATGGTGGTTATGAAAGAGACTTTCCTCTGTGGTAGTTTGTTAATTTCTATCATGCAGTGGATATGAGGGAATAACCCATGTACAGCAGAGTGAATGTTTCCTAAATTATATGCCGTATGAATAATGTCACGTGTTATCAGTAGCATCACTTCATTGGCTTAAAATTCATAATTTCTTCTTTATTCATGCTACAATAGAAAAAATAAGCCTAGACTTATTGAAGTGCTATGATTGTTATTTTACATAATGGAAGAATTGCTCAGGTATCTTGGGGTGATGTTACTGTCTATTGAAAACTACTAATCAGTTCTAGTGTTTTGGAAGTTGTAGACTCAATAGCTGTGAAAATTAAGGTCACTCATTTGTGGATATATGAAGAAAGATGGGTGAATTTGTTCTGTAGTGAAGACAAAATGTGTCTCAGCTTTCATAATATGGCTGAAAATTAGTCTTTTTGGAAAAAGCTTTGACTGCTGTGAAAGGGAGACTACACAGACAATTCATTCCCTTAATTACTGTTTTGTAAGAAGTAGTAGCATTCTGTAAACTATTTAGGTGTGATCACAAAGTAACTATCTTTCAGTCTTGTTCCAGTCCCATTGCCTGTTTCTGTCATGTCATTTCTCAATGCCAAACCATTTTGGAAAAACAGATTTCAGGAGATTTCACTGACTGATAGCTTTCATTTTGGTACAGAAATTACTGTGTTAAAATCTGACCTGCACTATACAGAAAGTTCTAATGCATTACCATCCCCCAATATCTTTTCAATTCCCACAGGGATTAAATAAGTAAATAACAGAATGCTACTTTCTTTGTGTGTGTGTTTTCTAATTGTAGGTCTGGTGCCCAATGTCACCTGAATTTTACAGAGAATATGTAGCTATTAAAACAAAGAAAAGGATACTGCTCTACACCATGAACCCAAATAAATTCAGAGCCTGTCAGTTCCTGATAAAGTTTCATGAGCGACGGAATGATAAAATCATCGTCTTTGCTGACAATGTGTTTGCACTGAAGGAATATGCAGTCAGACTTGGCAAGTAAGTGTTCACAACCGATCATGGCACTGTTGTTTTCCTTCTTACATGAGAATTTCCTTGCAATCTCACAGCTTTCAGTAGTCTTTTAATATTTTTTGTAATGCTGTAACTTCAGTTCTCCTGCATTAAAAGCTCAGGAGGGTATTTTTGGATGGACCTTACTGGCACTGCAACATAATTTTGGTGTTTGAAAAGAGTCTCTGTTTAGCATTTGTTTCAGAAACATTGACATCCAGGATTTTGTGAAAGATTTAATCAGTAAAAGCCAGTGGAAAAATGAGGGGCTTCTATCACTAGACCAGTTTCTTCCTTGTGTCTCTCTGAGATAGAGGGTTTCAAATATATACTCTCTGGATCTTTCAAGATGTTCTGGGACCCAGGGCCTTCCTCTTCAGGTTCTCAAAAGGTCTTACCCTTGTCTGAAAAAACTAAGACAAGCTTTTTTGGGATCTGTACCAGTGCACTACCTAGAACTGCAATAATTGTTTCACAAACTGAAGGACATTCCTCCCTAGAGCTCCTTGGTTACCTTAAATGACTGTAACGTGAGTGTAGTTATGGGAGGTTGTGCAAACAGGATTTAATGAGGGGTCAGCATCAGTCCATTGGTGGGATTTGGGGAGGGACAGTCAGGGAGAGTTTGTCAGGATCAGGCATAGAGCAATTCTTGGGAAACAACCATATAAGCTGGCCTCATCCCTTCTTTGATAAGCCCAAATAATGCCTTGCTTGCTGGAAGTTGTGGGGCATTTTGATATGGTGTATGATTTCATGTCTAGGAATTTCAGCAGGACTCCTTAGCAAAACCACAAACAAGCCTTACACTTTCCAAAATTCATGATCAGTTTCTGACTGCAGTTTGAGGGGCCGTGTTGTGCTGGCACGCTATGACATCAAATAGCAAGCAGAGCTAATGATGCTGGATGAATTCCAACACCCATGGTCTCTTTCATCATTTTTTTAATCTGTCTGGACAGAGATTAGCTGTAATGATGCCTCTGGAATGTCTCTAGCAGTGTTGAGTGCACCACAGACAAAGGCTTTAGCACAGGCAGTGCTGGGGGGGTGGGATGCTATGGAGCACAGCAGTTTTAAGTGGGGTAGATGCTGTGGAAGTGTGGCAGGAAAACCAGTTGAAGAAGTAGTAGGTGGCCTATTTTTATATTCTGGAGTGAATTCTGTGTCTCTCACATCATTTATTGAGCTCCAGGTTATCCAGCTGTCACTCTTAGAAAGAGGAGGCTTGCTGTGAGGGAGCCTTTGTTTTAACAGAGTTTTGTATCAGTTTGCAGTGAGCAGGCTAAAGCAAAGGGAGCTGTTGTTGTGTGCAGGGCAGGAATTCCAAGTGTGGAGGAGAGAGCAGCCCCCTGGGTACGGCAGGAGCGCTGTGGCTGTGTGCCCGGCAGGAGCGCAGCTCCCGCTGCCCTTCTGTGGAGGGAGAGGTGCCCACGGTCCGGCTGCCTCTGCTGGCTCCTCCCTTAACCCCCTTGCCCTTGGTAGTGAGGAACCATCATGGAAAGACCCTGCACATGACAGGAGTTCCTTTGACTGCAATTTTTGGGGCCAGAGAATCCAAATTTGCTTGGCCAGCTTTCTCTCTGTAATGAGTCTGTCATCTGGTATAGCACAGCTCATGTACTGACTGGCTTTACTGGTGTTAGGAATATGTTTAAATCACTGCTTCTGAAGGACTGTGCCTCTGTGGTTTTGTCAATTATGTCAGTTAATGGGAGAGGAATCTATCTTTGCAAATCTCTCAAATGTCTTTTTGCAGTGAGGAAAGTGAGTCATTAAAAAGAGAATCTATTTAGCACTTGATGTTCTAAATTTGGAAAAGTACTCAGGAATGCCAGTGAATCACTGTCCAGTAGGATCTGGGCAAGTTAGAATAAAGGGTTGATAGTCAGGAGTTCAGAATTATTCTGTTCTTAATACAAAATGTATTTGAATGCCTTCTTGGTTGTATTAAGACAAGGAAGGCTCAAAAATGCTTTAGTTTCAGTTTAAATCTGCCATTTAACTTCACAATTTAAATACTACATGAAATTTAAAATAAGACTTAAAATATTACTGAATACTACTAATTGAATAATGAAAGTTTTGTTTCAGAGTTGACTCATTTTCCACTTCCATTTCTTAGCTTTTTTTCTTTTAAGTGTGCTTAAATACACTAAATAGGGGAATTAGATTAGAGAAGACTAGGATTGTTTGATTAAAAAATCCTAGAATAAAGTTTGCAGTAAAGAAGGCAAGAGGAGCCAGTGCACAGGGATTAGTCCATAAGAATAGAAAACCTTAGTCCTATGCACTGCCACGTTTGCATTCAGCTACCACTCATGTATGTGCAATACTAAATGGAAAATTTGGTTCCTTGTGTTAGCACTAGTCTATGGAATTGTGAACAAAACAGTAATTGGAAAACCTAACTCGTATTGTTTGGAGATGCTTGGTAACCAGCATATGGAAAAGTAGTGCAACAGATGACAAAGCAGTGGAAGTGCTATCCTGCATGCAGCTCACTGTTTTTGTGTGGGCTTTGTTCTTTTTAGCTTTTTGGTTTTTTAGCTCTGCTTAGGCAGGAATAAAACAGCCAGACACTGGAAAATTCATGGCAGTCCAAGTTACTCATGAAGTCTGTGGGTGACTGAGAGTTTGTGTGAGCCTTCGGGATTGAGACATTAAATGTTCCATGTAATATATTGTCAAACGTTAGAAACCGTAGGTGAAAAGTCACTGTGAGCTGCTCATGAAGTGTTTGAGGCCTTGTTCTCATTTCAGTAGGCCCAGAAGGTATTAGAAAGGGCAAGAGGTCAGCTTCAAAAGCAAAAATCATTTTCTCAGAACAACATTCAGCAGCCTGTTTGTGACACCCAGCTTATCCTTGATAGAGAAACCTGTATTTTCAAGTGTTTAAATAGGAAGCAAAGGTTGCAGCTGTAAATGTGCAAACTCAGTACATTTGAGGAAAAAAAATCTCTTTAACAGCTGCCTTCAGTCTTTCATGTAGGCTTAGCAAATGTATTCAGTCTGTTGATATACAGCTTCACTGGTGCACGTAATTGCAAAACATTTGTAACTGTCAGAATTTCTTTCTGGCTGACTGAGTTGCTGCAGAGGTTTCCACAAACCCCTGGGCAGCTGCCATGAAGAGCCAAACAAGCTAAAAGTAAACTGAAATCTGTACCAAAATGTGGTTTGTTGTCATATCTGCTCAATTGTGTCCTGCATTCCCTGCCACGGTACCTCATAAGAAATCAGTGAGAAATCTTGAATTTATTTCATGTGTATATGTTGTGTTCTTTTCAGACCCTATATCTATGGTCCTACTGCACAAGGGGAAAGAATGCAAATTCTACAAAACTTCAAGCACAATCCAAAAATCAACACTATTTTCATTTCCAAGGTGAGGGAGTACATTCACTGTGTCCTTGTGCCTGTCTTTGCAGTGAACTGTTATGAGTCAGCTGCACATGTATGGTGTGCATTTGACATCTTCATATCGCAGCTCACAAAGAAAGCTGTGCTTTGTGTTTAGTGTTGGCTGGGGAAATGTGGAAATCAGAGACTGCTCAGAGGGTGCTGCTCTCTTGCAGGTAGGGGACACATCCTTCGATCTGCCAGAAGCCAATGTGCTCATTCAGATTTCATCTCATGGTGGGTCACGAAGGCAGGAGGCTCAAAGACTGGGACGAGTGCTGAGAGCCAAAAAAGGTAAAGGAGGCGGTGCTTGGGCTCTGGGCCTTGGATCCTAGAGCAGGAGAAACTGTATGTTCATGAGGTTTCTTTATACTGTCCTTGCATTATGTTTTAATCAAAGAGAATATACCAGTGAATGAAAATGAAGCATCTTCTGGGTCAGTAAACTTAGTGATAAGAAAACTTCTAAAGGACAAAAAAAGCTGAAAGGAAACTTTCTGCTCTAACTTTCTGTTAGAACTGCTCTGTTCTTTGGCAGTTCTCTCACTTTTTTATTCCTTGATATTTTCTTCAAGATGAAATTGTTTGTGAAGAATCATAATATTATTCTAAGAAGCAAGCTTCTGGAAATCACTTTTTTGATACTGTAGATTACTTGCTTTTAAAAATTGGATTTGGTTTTTGACTAGTATGTTTTTGTAAAACATGGCCAAAGGAGTTTTTTTTGTTGTTCAGAGCAATACTTGGACTTAAGCTCTGCACACACTTATTTTATGTGCAATTTGTGTTTGTAACATGTAAGGCTTTATTTGAAAATGCAAACAAAACCCATGTTAGTGAATTGACAAAGTCTTAGTGAAACCCTGAGTTTTAAAAGAGAGCTCTGTTACTAGGGTAACAGACCTTAAGGACTGTAAGTGTAAAAAAAAAATATACACACAGCCTGGTATATGCCGGTCTTCAGATAGTGCTATGAATTCTTAGCTAAGTATCTTTGTTTCACTTTTGCAATTCAAAAATGCTGCAAACTCTAGTTCACGTGGATAAAACTTTCCCTTTGTCTTTTTCTGTTGAACTTTTTTGACGTGCATTGCAGTCCTTGCTCCTGACTTTTCACTTCTTGTCATAATAGACGAAACCAATTTTATCTTTCACCTTGCCTACCATAATAAAGCAGCAGATTCTTTGTAGAGTACCTGTGTGATTGTGTTAGTCTACATTTCCTTTTCTGTTTTTATCTTTTCACCTATTCTCAAGTTATTAAGAACAAAAATAGGAGTTTCCATGCTGTGTCAATCAGTTTATGCAAGATCTGGGTGCAGGTAAACAATGCAAATACTATCTGTGGGGACAAGTTACTTAAGTACCTGTTTTCAGTATTTATTCCTTGGTTGTTCTCGGTTGCAGTGTTCCAAATGAAACTGATCACTGAGTGCTTTTGTCTCCTAGGCATGGTTGCAGAGGAATACAATGCCTTTTTTTATTCCCTTGTATCCCAAGACACTCAGGAAATGGCATATTCAACAAAACGGCAACGGTTTCTTGTAGATCAAGGTTATAGCTTCAAGGTAACTCATCCCTTCTATTTATTATGCTTGAGGCCTAAGAATATAATTTTCATATTAGTGTTAGTGTTTGGTCCAGTACTTGAGAATTCTGGTTGTGGAATGCATCAATTAAGGTTTTTCTTGCAAGCAAGAACTGCTGCAGTATTGTTTTATCATCTATATTACTGTGGGGGCAGATACAATAGCTTTGTACAGCTTCTGGAAAGGTAAGTGTTGTAACTTCAAACCAGGCACCCTGCAGAGTGCAGTGCATCTTCCTTGGTGGTTGGTTTGTGTTTGTGCTGTTCAGTTGTCCATCTGTGTGCATCTACCATTATACAGTATCACACTGGCCCTGCATAAAGCAATGTTGAGTGTTGTCAGAGTGGGCAAAGCAATTTAGACAACTTAAAAAACTTAGGCAGTGATAATTTCCAAAGCGCTTCAGTCTCAGACCAGTATTTCATTATGTTATCTTCTTCCAAACATAACCAAAGCTCCTCTATATTACAAATTTTGTGGTTTATCTCATTTATTTTTCTTTTAATGCATGAATTGCCCTGTATGCTCATCTGTTAGGCTGTAAAGGCAGCAGATTATAATGATAGCTCTTGGGTTTACGTAAATTATTTCTTTCAAAAACTGGAGCTTACTGCTCTGATTAGGAGCATTCCCATGAGGAGCAGTGCTGAGGAGAATGAAAAATAAGGCTCCTGCATCTGGCTGTTCAAGAGCTTGTCTGCATCAGGCACCAGTCGGGGACATCCCCCTGAACTGCTAGGCTGGAGCAAATCACTGCTCTGGAAAGAGCAGCCCAATAAAGAGCTCTTTAGAAACAGACCTGTCATGGTCTTTATAGGTGAAAACTTTGTTTCCCTTTGTAGTGAATGTGTTTCAGCGAAGTTGTAGATCAGTACTAAGCTGTGACTAATTGCTGCAAATGCATCTGTGTGGCTATAGCCAGGAAGATTAGAGCAATTCTTTACTTTGGTTCGAGTGCCCTGGATTCTAGAGCTAAGAAAGAGGTTAAAATAGAGAGATTTCATTTTGCAAGGAAGGAGCTCTTAGTCCTAGCAACTTTGGGGTAATGTGTGACAAAAGCAATGCAAGTGGCCAGCTGAGTGTCTGGAGCAACATTTTTGCTGACCAGTACTGGAATGTTCTTTATTTGCAGATTAGGAACAAAACATTAGAATATCTATTTTCTTATGTTTGCCAAACTTCATCATAGCTGGCATCAAAGAATAATAGGGCTGAAAGAAACTTCCAAAAAAAATCTATTGTGTTTCTTCATTCCGAGCAAGGAATGAGCTGTGTGCATGCCATTAGATTAGCGTGCCAGTAGATGTCTGCCTTCTTAGCATTCCAAATATGGAGACTCTACCTCTTCTTTAGGTAATTATTTCAATGCTAATGTCCTGTCCTTCAGAATTTATGTTCCTAAATAACTAAAAATTCATTACTAGCGTAAAAGGGTAACAGTTTTCACTTTTTGTTTAAGACTTACTTTCTTCTTGCCATCTCTCAACAGATCCATTCTCTGCCTTTCAACAAAAAGAGAATTGGAGTAATGTGTTTTGCTAAATCCACATATCTTGTCTTTGCATCTTAAATATCAGCCTTATGCAGTTTACTGCTTGTAGTGCTAGCTGTTTTTTTGGTTTTTTTTGGTTAGCTAGCCAGTTACCTTTGCTACTGTATTGCATTTTTATTTAGAGACGAAATGTAAGATATACTAAATTTTAAACCAGTAGCAGAAGAACTCTGTATATTAAAGAATTGGGGGTAACTTTTAAACAGAGCATCAGTTGGACTGCTTAACAGATGATGCGGTAGGAATTCTTTTCCATTCTGTGAATCATTCCAGCACTGTTTTGCAACCAGAGCTGGAAACAAATGCAATTTAAAATGGATTTTTGTGACTCCTTTTTCTTTATTTTTGAGATGACCATATCCTCCTAAATAAACAAGGAGTGCTATAGTGTTCCTTTAGCCATGTAGGACTGATTCCTTCCATGAATGGATTCTTCAGGCTTGGATATTTTCTTAGGAAATCATCCTTTTTCAAACTAGAAATTCCCACAAATAACAGCCCACAACACTGATTATTCATTTGAGTGTTTCCCTACCTAATTACTGGGTAACTGAAGTTGAAGTACTCAAAGGCTGGAAGAGTCCTTTTGTTCTGTGGCTGATGTGCTGTTGCAGGTTGCTGCACTGTCTCACAACAGCTGTACAACTCAATTTGTTAGGGATTTTTCCCCATTGTCCTGAATGCTTCTTGCTAAAATTCTAAGTCTCTGCAGAGCTAGTGGATTATTTCTGTTAAATATAAAATACTGATTCTTAAATTAGACAAATCTAGAGCCTACAGCATGATACTAACCTGGCAGTAAGTTGAATACATATCTGAGTTATATGTGCTTTGGTCAGGTTCTTGGTCAAGCTGGTATAAACAGTGTTTAGCTGACATGCTCTGCTCAGAGCTTTTCTTTCTTCTTTTCCTTTCCCCCTGCCTCCAACAAAGATTTTTGTTTCGCATTTCCAGCTAGAATACAAGAGATGCGTGTGTATGTATATGTACATCACTTAGCAAGATTTTATATATATCTGTGCTGTCTGTGGTGTGGGGTTGTTCCAACCATGAATAAAAGTTGAAGGCAGTTCCAAAAAGATACGGAATCAGAAACACTTGGTTTTGAACAGCTAACTGTGAGGAGGAAGACCCCTCACTTTGTAGTGTGCTCTGCTTCTTAGGTAATCACAAAGCTGGCAGGCATGGAAGAAGAAGAACTTTCATTTTCAACCAAAGAAGAACAGCAGCAGCTTCTCCAGAAAGTCCTGCAAGCATCTGACCTGGATGCTGAGGAGGAAGTAGTTGCTGGAGAATATGGTTCAAAGTCGGCTCAGGTAATGAAGATTTCTTTGAAAAAAATGATCACAGGTGGGATAGAACTGAGCCATTTTATTTCCATCCAATTCTAAATGTGATGTTGTCATTGATGGCCTGGTATCTTTGTGAAACATTAGAGAACAGATGTATTTTTTTAATCTTTATTAGCCTTTAGCTGTTGGAATAATTCACTTGTTGGGCACTCAGAAGAAATTAGACATGGAATTCATGTCCTTCTCCATCGTATTTGAAGGAGAAGGTAACCAATCTATTGTTAGAGATTTTGAAGTAAATCTTCTAAGTTACATGCAATGAAAATATTGTAAGACCTCTGCTCCCACACTAAGCACGTGCCTATGCTGGTTGTACTTGCAGGTGTCCCGTCGTACAGGCACCATGAGCTCCATGTCGGGAGCAGATGACACGGTTTACATGGAATACCACTCCTCACGGAGCAAGGCGGCTGCAAACAAACACATCCACCCCCTCTTCAAACGCTTCCGCAAGTGACGCCCTTCACAGGGATCTGTACTTGTTCCTGTAACTGAAAAGATGGGGTTGAAATTTATGACCTTTAAAAGACTCTTTTATATACATCTGTATAGCCACATATTTCCTTACCAATGTATGTGCTCTCATAGGTGAATGGGAAAGCAAAGAAGGAACTAAATCTTACCATGAAAATATTTCTAGAAACTTCAAGATACAAGTATGTCACAGCACATGGTTTTTTGTGTGGCACTGTGCTCCTTGTCTTATGCCCTCATTTCCTCATGGCCAGATGGCAGAAGTACATGGACCACTTCATTCAAGAGAAGTACTTATCTGGTTTTCAGGGTAATTAATAGATTTTATTTTTATCAGCTGAAGATCCTTTTTCAGAAGAGTCCTGAAAAGGTTTTGTAAATGAAGTTTGTATTGATGTAATATTATTTATCTGATTCCTGTGTCTGCTCAACAATATACTGTTTTTCAAAATGCTGAAATAAAATCATTCAGTGAGCTGAACAAATCCTGAGAGGAGCACTTTACATTATATTTTTAAACTGAGAACTAATTTATACTTGGGACTTTACCTGTATTAAAATTCTAACAAATTGGTCAGAAATACTTTAGTTTGAAGACAAGAAGAAAGAGGGGCTCTGTCTCCAAAGGAAACTCAAGGAAAGCATTAGTAGTAAATGCAAATGAATTCTGTGTTCATTTTCCTAATTTTTCTTGCTACTGTTGAGAAGTTGCTGAAATAAAAGCTCTTCCTCTTGTTATTTATATTCTATTTATTAACCATGCAATAAAACCTTCATAACTGCTAAACAGTGCACTGTCACCACAGAAGTTACTACTGAATCAAAAACCATTTTGACTTCTCACAAGGTGAGTTGGAAGAATGTATGAAAGAAAGATTCCTGAGTTTGGTTTTTTTTTTTTAGTGAAGACGACATTATAATTCTAGAAAACAGTAGGAGAAAAGGTGGTGATTTGTGGTAGAAGAATGCTTTTTAAGTAATGTCTGCTTAATAATGTTATCGTGCTACTTGGTGTTGTATTAAGAAGTATTTTGCTGGTTGTTTGTAGAGCTTTAGGAGCAACCTCTGTTGGTTGAAAATAGGTTGGTGTAAAGGTTTACCATACTGAAAGGAGCATGCATGGTACAGCTATTCTGAAGCAAATGTGCTTCAGAAGAATACTGAATTCTGTTTCTTACTAGCATGAATTCACAAATTGAGAATGTAGAAATATTGGAAGCATTTAATAATTGAGAACAGATGGTGCTTAGTTTTGGTCTCTGTACCAGAATCAGATAATTTTTAAAAAGGAAACTGATCTGCTTCAGTGTAAACTTTGTTTAGGCTCTGAGCCCTACCCTGTAACACTTGATTCTTTATCTTGTGCTGAGTCTTCTGCCTCACAACCTAGAACCAGCCATGGCAGTGCTTGAGTGGCTTATACAGAAGAGATAATTGTGCAGTATTCTGGTGCTGATTTCCTCTCCCCAGTTTAAAGCACTATTTACTTCTGATAGTAGTTTTGACAAGCTCTAATGGCAACAGTTAGTAGCAAAAGGGTAATTTAATATAGTGGGAGTGGCCTGTGACAGAGGTTTAGCTAAGCAAGTCAGGCAGTGTCCCTCTGCATAATTCTCTCTTAAAAAGCTTTATGAATTGCTTTGAAACTACTCTCCACCCTTCATAAACTTCAGAAAAGCCACAACAACCTACTAAATGCAAATGGCTTACTCCTGATTCCTTTTCTTGGAATTCTGGAATCAGTAGTAGTAGCTGGCTTTAGGACCACTGTAGTTCATGTGCAGTAAATCGTGACTAATGATCTCATTCCTCTAAGTAATGTCTGTGTGGGATGCAGTACATTCAGCATTGAGTAAAGCATAATAATTTTACGAGGTATGAATGACTCCATGCATCAGTGATAGCATCTTGGTATTCAAACTTTAGAACTCATTATGTTGATAAGATTAAGTGTGGTAATTACAGCCTGCTGTTACTCCAGGCTGTTTCAGCAAGTGGCAGACTGGTGCATTTACTCACTGCAGCTGAGTTGCTGCTGCACGTGGCTACGTCTGTACCATAACAGGGCGGGCAGGTCGGTCACTGAGGAACTGCTGGCTCCCGGAGCTTCTGTCCTGCTGGCCCCTCACTACCCCTGCACTCTGGTAATGCACCCAAGGGTCACAGTAGGCAGCTCCAGATCTGTAATTCCAGCCCTCTAGGAAAATAAATTGTCTACAATAGAACAGATAGTGTGGCAGAACTGTGATTCAAACTGAGTGATACCACAGGCAGGTGAACTTGGATAAGTAAATTATTTCTTGGAAGTCTGTGGATAGAGGAGGTGTGACTTTCTTGGATGTAATTCTGGTTTCCTTCCTGGAAATAAAGCTTTTTCTCTGCTCCCTGGCTCCCTCCTTTGTCTGAATTCCATACTAAGGAGAGTTAATCTTCTTCAGGAATTGTCTTTTTTAATATTTGCTGTTTGTGTTTCTAATAGGCTACAATACTGAAGCTTATGTTT
Source organism: Pycnonotus jocosus (assembly GCA_013400435.1). NCBI lineage: Eukaryota > Metazoa > Chordata > Aves > Passeriformes > Pycnonotidae > Pycnonotus > Pycnonotus jocosus. Next base: position 60,120 of record VWYP01013479.1, read on the forward strand.
ATGTGCCCTTCTTGTGGCAAACCAGCAAGTGTCCATATGAAGATGTTAGTGCTTGAAAGGTGCTGCTGTTACTCATTAAAATGGCATTCTTGAGTAAAAGGGCACAGTGATGATGGGTGGCAATTTCACAGCATTATAGCTGGCCAATGCAGCAAGCTACAGCCAGTTTCTGTCTCTCTGTCTCCTTATGCCCTCCTGATGGTCATTTTTCATAATGCCATATTTTATGTGTTTAAAACTCTGGACTTCAAGGCAAGTGGTTTTCAGTATAACTTTAGTGTCATGTGCCCTAAGAGGCACAGGACAAGGATCTAAATCGATAACAAGTCTGCAATTAAAACTGGATTTTTTACAGTTGATTCATGGGGTTTTTATTAAGGGCTGAACAGTAAGTCACAGTGGCATTGGCTTACTTGTTCTGATTTAAATACCTTATTTTTGTACAATATCCAATTAGTATTTAGCCTGTGAAATTCAAATTTGTCCTGTTTTCAGGAAAAAACGGGAATTTAGAAAGCATTTAAAATTCCAAAGAAGTAACATGAAGGATTTTTCAGAAGATGGATTTGAGGACAGTCAGAAAAAGCAAAAATTATGACTAACTGTATGGCGCTTTCAGTGAAAAGGTTTTAAGCTACACTGAAAATTTTTGCTTACATTTCTGACACTGTAGCTCTTTTTCAGCTTTTCTTTGCAAGTGTTCTGAAGAGTGTGTCTGTGTAGGCTTAGCTGAAGGTGTTACTTGGGCAAAGTTAAATGCCTCCCATCCAATCCCTTTTATATCCACAAATTATAAATGATTTATACTTGTAGCTATTTCAACAGTTACATAAAACATACAGTACAATATTTATTATACTCAATATCATAAAATTATGTTCAAATCATTACAAATCAGATATAGCCAAGACTGTTAAAAGGTGAGAATAATTCTAAGAAAACAGAATTCCTGGTAAGATGATAATGTAACCATTGACTCTGAATACCAATGTTATTGACACAAAGAGCTTCGACTGAACTTTGTCAGAGTTCATGCAAAGAGGAGGGCAAGTTTAAATTGGATTTAGAAATAACTAAACTAAGGTAACAAAGTACAATTAATCAGACCATTAGGGGGTCTAGACTGAGAGAACAGCAGGACTGCAGGTTTGAAGACAAATTATCCAAAAATAATACATAATCTAAATTATCAATAAGCCAAGTTCAGTTTATATTGTGATCCCGTTACATAGCAAAAGTTAACTAAAACTGAAGCATGTCTGCTGTGAAGGAACATGTGTTCCAACTTGTTTGAAATAACAAAAGTCCCAACTGACTTGTTACATAAAACATATTTTCAGACTCCAAGGACCAACAGGCTAGGACAGATGTCATTGTTTAAATTTAAAGAACTTTAAGTGTGTTTCCAAGTCAGTGTTAAGATATCTGATAAATATATATACTGGTAGGTTGTACAAGTAGGAGAAAATATTTATCTTTTAAGTCACATAAATGTGTTTTGGTTGGCTTGTGCTGGTGGTATGACTCCTCCCTTCTTTATGGTTTGGTGGCTTTGTGTGGATTGGAAGGAGGTTTTGTATTATTCCTGGGAATTCTGTGGCACTGCTACTGGACTTCTGTTACCTGAAACAAGTCTGTGTTCATTTGTTGGCTTCTTTCCTTTACTCTTCCTTTCTCTTTTTCAAGCCTTTTCTAGGAAACTTATTTCAGTTTCATCCATCTCTTGTTGGGTAAATTTTGGTATTTACTCATAATGTTCACTACTGAACATTCTGCAGTTTGCAAGTTTGACCTCCAACTTACTATCACATCCTTACAATCTGCAGTAGTAAGGATGTGAAGCGTGTCGGTAAAGCAGGAACATCAGTGGCACATATGTACACTAAAACTCTAATTTGAAAGTCAAACAGAACCACACAATTATGATCTGGCACAGCAAAGAGAAGTGAATGGTTTAATTACACATTGCATGTTGTGGTAGCCCACATGTATTCACTCACATTCATAAATATTCCCTGTACTCAGCTATTGAACCACCTTACAATTTGGCTCTTGTTGTCTGGAGTATTCTTTTTGTACAGTTTACTGAGAAAAAGAAACTTGTATCTGCACTGATGGGTTGCTGTGTTATTACTGATAATTATTGTAGAGCAATGTTTTAATAGTGCACCAGAGCTACATCTGTTAATGGCTCTGAATTTCTACTCCCTCTGGCAAACTGCCTAGAAACATCTATTATTTATAAACATTTTTGACCCACTGGTCATCAGACCTACCTCTGGGCCACCACCTGCACTACAAAAAAATCGTTCCTGTGGATGTCAATCCATTCATCTCCTTTTGTGCAAGGAAGGTGCTCTATACAGATTTGTGTAATGACACATTTACATCCTTATAAATCCTTCTGTTATATCAAAGAAAATAGGGAATTTTCATCATTAATGCGTTGCCACCTTGTGCTTTCTTAATTTATTTCTTTGTTACACTCTGCCATTGCCTATAATGTACTCTGGAAAATCTTCAGGATGGTGCAGTTTTGGCTTTGTTTATCAAACACTGATGTCCCTTTGTAATAAAATTACAAGATGGTAAGCAGTAATGGAGGTGTCTCACAAACCATCCTGGGTCAGGACTCTTCTCAAATGACACATTCCACTCTTTCTTTAAAACTAGACCAAGTAAAAGCCTATTCAAAATTAATTTTATACATTGAGGTTGGTTTTTTGGTTGGGGATTTTTCTTTTAGGTTTTCTGTTATTTTGGGGTTTTTTTTTACAGTAATAAACATCTGCATGTGACTAATGAAATAAACAGTTTCAGACCTTACACTGCTGAGTGCCATATTAAAACCCAACAACAGTCTATACAGACAGCAGAGAATGAATCGAATTCCTCAGGAGATGTCGCACAATGGATTACTAGAAGGTTTTCATGAATTTGGCTCTACTGTAATTGTATAAGCTGCACATACAAACTTGATAGCTGGTAATCACAGAATGTTTGACTGGTATTAAAAATTTGCTGAGGTTTGCCAGTAATGGGATCTGAATATCTGCAGCTCCTTTACGGGCTGCACCAGGTGAGCTCCCTGTTTCACTGGAATCACAGATTCTCTGAGTGTTTCCATGTTGTTCTTTTTAAATGGGGTCTGTATTTCAGACCATTTAATTGCAAACAAACAGAAATCTAACAATAAGTAAACAGAAGAAACTGAGTGCAGGTGGGGCTATAAAACACTGTTCCTAAGCTGGGACTACTGCTACCTCCGGAAATCAGTCAGAAGTAAAGCAGGTACTGCTCTGGTGAAGTACTTAAAGCTTCTGAAGCTTTTTCAAGTATCCTGGCTAGAAACAATATGTCCTACAATGATTTTCATGGAAAAGTGGTAACAGGGGAAAATAATGGAGAATTCCAAATATGGAAACTGGGAAAAGGTACAGAGAAAGCTACCAGTTACAAAACTGTAACCTTTACCGCTTAATGTATCTAAGTTTACTCAATGGCAGATTAACAGCAGCAGATGTTTTACCTTAACTATGTATGACTTCAAACTAAAAAAAAAAATCAACCATACTGATAGCTGTGAGCAGGAATTTCTAGGAAGGCACACACATATTCCCTCCAGCAATCTAGAAATGGTAATGTTAATATAATTTTAAAATCTGTGTAACTGTCTCTCTCCAAGCATCCTTAAATAAATATCAAAGAAATAATGTAGCAACACTACATAGAAATATAGCAAGGAAAACTTTAGAGGTTCCCTGACAATGTTCTCAAACCTGTTCTTGCAAAGCTCAGTGATAGCAAGTACCTAACATCCCGTGATGCCTTGGCTACCTGAAATGTGAGGTACCAAGGCTACCTGAAAAAGTAATCAAGAAATCTATAACTGCAAATTAAACCCATTATTTTCTTTCTTTTCTCTCTGACATGCACCTTTTTTTAAACAAAAGATGTACACATCTCTAGGCTGGTGTCATGGTTGTGGTAGTCATCTTTCCCAGATGAATAAAGTCTCTCAACCTCCTTATGTGGTTTGTAAAAACCTTCCCATTTCTTTTGCCTGTTGTTCTTCTCTGGACCCTTTCAAGTATGATGACGTACATTTCAAATACATGATTTTAGCTTAAACCAGCATGTACTTTAACAGGTTTTTTTCCCTTAATATTTACTGATGTATCCATAAAGACTGATGCGCCAGTCTAACTTCAGGATTATTTGTTTCAGTGGAGTTATCAGTGCCCAAAGTAAGCACGTATGCAGAGCTTAACAAGAATATGGCCTCAAAAACCCAAGTGAATATACATAAAGAAAACAAAAGCTAATGATTTTGATGCTTACTAGATTTACTTTTCCAGCAGTTTACTCATAATTGAGTTTCTAGAAATGTGGATCTTCCTTGAGACTTTCCTCTGTCCTTAAATTTTATCTGAATGTCTGATTCACTTAAAAACCAAGATAGTCTCTTCCACATAAATTCTGAAACTAATCAACATTTTACAGATAATTGCTAACACCTTTGGAATTATGCAGAAATACATCTGAAAATAACACAAATGCTTTTTAAACTGTGGAGATTTCTACAAAAGTTGACACAAGCTGCTTATGGAGTATATCCTGTCCAAAAGATAAATCATTCTGCAATACAAATAACACCTTTGAATATTGTAATTTACAGGATTTTTTTCTAAGGTTACTGTATAAGATCAGTGCTACTTATATGTGGATGCACAAACGTTTTTCATATATGTTACAGGATAATTAACGGTTCTAAGAGAACTTCTTGCAGAAAATACCCTATTTTCTGACACAGGTGAATGAATTAATGCCACAGGAAAAAAAAATAGGCCTAATCCTGCCTTTTTAAAATAGGAGAAAGATGGGGTGAGCTTTTCACCAAACTAGTGGGTAAAAGAGGGAAAACCCGATCTTTGGCTGCATGTGTAATGGGTAAATTTATCTGATTTGAATTATACAAAATAATAGGTTCGTTCTATTCAAGTCTCATCCCAGACCCACCCCCCTTTTCCAGCCCTAGGGGAGGGAGCGTTAAATAATGGTCTGTGTAAACTGATGCTCATGCAGTAAGAGTTTGGAGAAGTGCTGCTTTTACAAGTTAAAGCAGGCACTGGAGAAAGAACAACCAAATAAAAAGCAGCTGCAAGAGCAAAGTGGACCCTTCTGAAATTGAAAGACATGTCTTTCTTCACCCGAATTTTGACGATGAAATGCAAGCAGACACTTGAATGTGAGAGGACTTACTTTTTTTACCAGGCGCTTTTTGCCAGCAGCAGGTTTCCCGGGCAGCCCCGGCTGTGCAGCAGCCAGTCTCTGGCGGTGCGGAGGAGCCCGCGGGCAGCGGCGGGGAACAAAGGCAAGGGGCGCGGAGCGGAGCTGCTGGAGCCCCCCCGGCAACGCCTGGGCAGGGTGAAGAGCCTGCACGAAATGCCCGGACCCAACACCCTCTACAACCTCTACGAGTTCTTCTGGAAGGACGGCTTCGGCCGCATTCATGAAATCCAGGTACAGCTCCCTCGGGTACTCAATGCTTTAATCACGCCAGGATTACTTAAACCTTTCCTTTCCTCCCCTCGTAAAGCGCTCGTGAATCGCCGGGTTAGCAGCACTGCATCTGGGCATCGCCGCGCCGCCTTCCCGCTGGGGAAAGCCGGGTTTCAGGGGATCCCCCACTCCAATTCCCGCAGCACCGGAGGCTCCGGCAGTTTTGTTTCGCAGGGGATCCCACGATCCCGGTTCCCCGTGCCCCGGCGCCCGCGAGCGCTCCCCGCGCATCTGTGTGAGGGTTTTGAACCTCTGGGGAGGTGCCTCAAGCTGAAAGAAGAAAAAAAAAAAAAAACAACAACCAAAAAAACAAGTTAGTAAAAGGAATATGAGAAATAAATAAAGAAGTTGTTTGAGTAANGCTGTTTCACAGGCTTGCAGAGGGCTTATGTTTGGCGGGCAGGGCTGGGAAGCGTGAGCTTCCCCGGACTCTTCGACCGCAGCACCCGCCCGTGCGGTGAAGCTGCCCGGCCCCCGGGGCAGCCCCAGCCCTGCCGCGCCTGAGGCGCCTCCGCCGCTGCCCTTCCCTCAGCCCGGCCCGGCGCTGCTCCGCCGTGTTCAGAGACCATTTTGTCTCTCCTACCCCGGCCTCCCCTTACATAAATACGCTTTGCCTATATCGGTGCCCTGAGGGGGCGGTAGACGCGCCTG
>VWYP01013479.1:66358-101095 GCA_013400435.1 Pycnonotus jocosus
GGGGGAGGGGAGCGGGTGGCGGGAAGCGGGCCCGGATGGCGGCGTGAGGGGAGGGAAGGAGGGAGCGCGGGAGAGAGCGGCTCCTGTCACCTGGCGTGTGGCGGTGCTGGAGCGGGGGGAGTCGGTCAAGCGAACCAGAGCCCGAGTGGGCTCGACCAGAAGCGTCCTCTGGTCTGGGCACCGCCACTGCTGCGGCGTCCCGCGGGCCGCGGCGGGTCCCGTCCGTCGGTCGCACCTGGTGAGGGGGGGTGACGCGGGTTATCCCTGCGAGAGCTGGCAGGACAAGGACCCTGCCCTGTGCAGCGCCTCGGTGATGCTGCCATGGGCAGCACTCTTACCGTAAGGCTATCGCTATCCAGAGAGGAATTCTTTCGGTTGCTTGGCCAAACATGTGGGTTTCATTCCTAAAAAGTCACAGTGCATCTCCTGAGGCCCTTTCCCTGTGTAATCCAAGGGATTCTAAAGGAAGCACTTCGTGTATAAGGGAGTAAAGCTGTGTGTTTCACTCTTTTGCAGCTGTGGATCCATAAACTTTCCACTGGCAGTACAGATCTCGCTGGGAATACCCCAAATGGGGCATTTTATATTTTGCTTTTCTTAGTGACCTTTCCCAAATCGCTAGGAAGAAATTCACAGTCTGCCCCAAGAGGTTTGCTGTCCGAAAATTACTGAAATTTCAGGAAGGAAAAAAGAGAGAAAAAGGAAAATAAAAATAGAAAACGGGAATTAAAGAAAACAGAACTTTAAATGGTTTGAGAATCAAAACTTGAAAGCTGAGATTTACAAAAGGCCTAAAACCACCAGAAAGAGGCAGGAGACAAGGAAAAAAATAATCACATAAGTTAGTTTTGCCCAGCTGTCTTATATTTGCCATTTGGATTTTTAAGAAGAAATGTTAGGATGTATGCTGTATTTCATGGCAGCCAAACTAGATTGCTAATGATGAATTGCTCAGCTTGACTGCTTTCTAACTAAAACATGCAGATGAAACTTGAAGACAACTAAAGCTCTTTGTTTCATTCTGGTTTTTCCTCTCACTCTGTGGTATACAGAATCTGAGAGGTACTCCTCATAGTTTCATAACACTAAAAAAGATGCTACAATTGGTTTTGAGTTCTTTCACTGTCAAAACAGTGAAAATTATTCAAAATGTTAAAAAGAATATAAGACATCCTAGACAGTATATGCTTTTTGCTACTACTAGCTGATATGGGTATTTTCTTATTTAGTGAATACTACTCCTAGAAAGGAAAGTGTGAGGAAGGATAAGGAGAAGTTGCAATATAGTACTAGTTTTTATTCTGCTTAGAGTCTCAAGAATCACAGGATGCCCTGTTTGCCTACATGTAGAATGCAAGTAGGCATTAAATTTAACAGTCTGTTAAATTTAACAATACAGTGAACATCAGGAATGAATTAATCCCAAACCCTTTGGTAACCAGCACAGCTATTTAAACGATGTCCTTTGGTGCACACAAATATTTGTGTGCTATATGCAGAAGGGGTGGGGAAGCCGAGGGCTTTTTCACAAAGGAGGTTCTGTTCTCAGTAACATGATTCCAGTTAGTCCTGGCCAAAGTAGTAATGCCTACAGCAACTATGACAAAGGGAAAGTATTTTTAATTTGATGGGGTTACATCTCTTTTGTCTCATCAGTGCTATGTAAGGATAAAGAAAAGAAAGGTGAGGAGGGAGGGATTTGGATGCTGGCAGTTTGAATTTTTGGTGTGTGGAAGAATGACTGATGTGAGAGTGGTATGTGAGGCACTAGAGCGGAACAGTTTCAAGGTTTGGAGGAAGGGAAAGAAAAACCCATGTTATGATAGAAAATACGGAAATAGAAATCCTGGGCATTTTTTTTATACATGAAGTTGATAGAATGATGTTCAGTCTATTGAAAGAAAGGGATGTCCAAATACTTTGTTTGTGTCCATTTCTGGTGTAAAACTAGTATTTAATTTATTTGATTGGAAAACTTGTCACTTGATTTTTTTTTTCTGTTGAAGTTCATTGTCCCACGATAACCTCACCATCTGTGAAAAAAAATAAACTGCTCCATAAATAACAAAATTCATTGAACCTGTTTTTCTGTGACTGGTGGCCTGTATTCCCCTTACTCCACTGATTTTTCCTTGCTGCACTCCTTTTCCAACTCATACTTTCCTTTGAAGACACATTCTCTCAAAGTTAGTATCTCCAAGTTCAGTATCCCTAAGTATTTCTAAGGCAAGAGATACTTTGGGTTTTGGGAGTGCTTTTTCATACATTGCTCTGTCTGTGGTGTCAGTTAGGAGCAGACCAAGCAGAAATGAAAACTGAGTTCCTGCTGTAGCATTTCCCTCATCAGGATGACTAACACATGTGTCTCATGTGAATCCAGATGCTGATTTTTTGAAAATGGTAAGAATATTGTTGTGGGAGAACTCAGATTGAAGTTGGCCATTGTGTTCCAAAAGTAGTTAAGAGGTGACTGGCAGAGACCACAATTGCACAACTCATGTTTTATTTGGAAACTAGACAAAAAGAACTACATTTTTTATGTGCAGTTGGTATCATATTCTGAAGAGTGATTCATGTGTCTTAAACTTATTGTTGGCAATTAAACAATTCATCTCTGTAACTAAGATTGAATAAAATATATTTCACATAAGTTAATCTTGGGCCAGTTACAGACTTTCACAAGTGTAGTTGGTGTTAACCATCTTTGGTTTATAATCAGCATAACTCTGTGCAGATGTCTTTGGATTAGAATGTAAGTAATGTGTTAAAGTTAAATTTTGGTCAGTTTAACTGGTCTTAAATAATTTAACCAGAAATAAATGCTTTAAAATTGATTTTTAAATTCTTAATTATAGCTTTTTAATAACTGCTTTGCAGTTTTGGTGGGTTTTTTTTCCCATCCTGAAATTAGGATGTATCTCAAGTACATTTGTAAGAGTTGAGAATTTTACTTCATGACCATGTCAGACTGAAATTTATTTGAAATAATCAGTAAGATTTCATGGGACAGTGATAGTGCAATCTTACTGGAGAACTTTCTGGGTTGGCTTTGTTTGTTTCTTTTAATATATACACACAGTTTAGTGTTTTCCAATCCTCTTTATTAATTTCCAGTTCTCTCATTTGCCTTGAGCCTAAATCACATTATTTGTGGATCACTCAATAAACCCCAGTTGCACCGTTATTTTTCATAGTTAAGTGTGAGACACTTGTACATACCTTTTTATAAGCCATTAAATGGTAGAGTAAGCAGTTATTTACAAAAGATACTACATTACATCTCTGTATTGTATTGGTAATTTAACCCAATATGCTTCCACGTTTTTCATTTTTGCAGACATTCTTTCTAACCTGTTTGATCTGAAGGGATGTGTTTTAAAGTAAACCAGCTCCTTTCATCTTCTCAGTGTTTGGTTTCACTCACACTCTGTGCCTTAGAGCTTTGGGTCTTTTCAGTCAGGGTCCTGAACTGTGTGACCTCTCTGTTTTCCTTGTGAATATTTCACAGCAATGCTTAGATGCTTCTCCTGACATTTCGGACCGTTCCTTGGCTGGAAGGCAGGGGATCAAATTCTAGATGTGAGAGATTGTGTATGACAAATTGTTAGTTTCCTTTGTGATAGTGTTCCTTAGTAATACTTGACTTCTGTTTCTCTTTGTTGGTGATGCTGTAGCAAAAACACACTCAGGAATATGGAAAGATCTTCAAGTCTCACTTTGGTCCCCAGTTTGTTGTATCCATTGCAGATCGAGACATGGTTGCTCAAGTCCTCCGAGCAGAAGGCAGAGCACCACAAAGAGCCAACATGGAATCCTGGCAGGAGTACAGAGATTTACGGGGGAGAGCCACGGGGCTCATTTCTGCGTAAGTGTTCCTAGTCCTTCACTTTCCATGTTATCTTGTGTAAGTTTGGTGATTTTCTGAAGGATTGTGCAGGTCACGGAGGAAATCAGGCTTTCCTGCGTGGGGAAATTTGTGTGTCTAGTGAGGGGCAGGGAGTAGGTATTTGTAGTGGATGCTGTGAATTTATTCTGCTGTGAAATTTCAAAGGGATGGTAATGATGTGTAGTTGAACAGTGCAATGAGCTACTTTGCATGAAGAGGTTCTTTGGGAATGTGTATCAACTGGAGTTGTCTGAGCTGACTCACTTACCTGCAAGCAGTTTTACAGAATGGAGCTTACTAGCTTTGGCACTGAACTGCATGCATGTGGGTTTATTGCATCAGTTCTAGACTGTTGCATCTGGTTGGCAATGTGCTGTGTGGTGTGAAATTGTTGGCTCAGATTGGTTTTAGCTTTATTGTTCACTGAAGTGCCCCCTCAGTAGACTAATGTAAAGAATGGTCAATTCACACTGTAGTGCATCCCCACACAGATATTTTTGAATCTGGCTGATTCCAGAGGAGTTATCTGTCTGTACAGCTTGCATAACCTTGCAGCACGATGTGGGTGTGGTTAATTGCCACTATGATCTACTCACAGTCCCCACTGACATAGGATGTTTATTCAGAGGGAAATTAATTTCCTGAGTCATGGACAGTCTGTTTTTTCATGGTAGCAAAAGGCTTTATGTATTGCACTGCAGACTCAAATCTTAAGCTGCAGTTGAAACTCAAACTAAGAGTTTCTTGATACTTAGTGAAAAGAGATCTTAAATCAGGAAACTCAGGAAATATCTGTTAAAGACATCAAATTCTTCTGCTGGCTGATAAGTTTCTGTGCCTTGCAACAGCATTGCTCCAGGTAAAAAAAGTACTGGGAAACACAACGATTTAAAATAAACACATAAAAGATAATGTCCCATTTTCACAAGGAATAGAAAGGTATCCCTGGAACCAACTGTTCCCAAATACTCTGCTCATATGGCATATGTAGATACTATAATTCGTATTTTTAGTCTTCAGCACAAAGGTTTCCATGCAGAGCTCAACTAAAGCAGAATCTGCAGCTATAAGTTGTTTCTCTACAGGTAGATCTGCTCAATTATTAGTCTGTAGGTTTAGAACTGGGGTAGCTGAAAGTGATGTATCAGTAATGGAATTTATGGTACCAGCTCAACTTGTTGATTTGTCAGATCTGAACGTGATACCTTTATTCGGTAATTAAGTACTGGTCTGTGTAAAAGTAATTTTGGAGATCACCCATTCAAATATTTATTTAAAGTCATTTTAATAGAATATTTTACTAATTTCTTGCATTAGCCACTACTAAGAGACATGTAGGGACATTTGTCAAATTCAAAACACTGAGTGGGCACATTCTGTCACTCAACCCAGAGATTGATTTACACCTTAATATACATGTTGCTACTCTGAAATTTAATGAGGATGTGTAATAAATACAGAATAAAGTTGTAGGAGCATAATAAAAAATACACATTACCACAATTTTCATTTTACCATTTGCTTTCATTTGACATGAAAAAATGCAGTTTAGTTGCAGAGCTCTTACCCAGCTGATGATTGTTAAGGAAAACTATACACAGACATTATTAATAATTTCTTCCAGAGAGGGGGAGCAATGGCTAAAAATGAGAAGTGTACTGAGGCAAAAAATTCTGAAACCCAAAGATGTGGCTGTTTACTCTGAAGGAGTCAATGAAGTTATCACAGACTTAATTAAAAGAATCCACACCCTCAGAAGTCAAGAAGAGGATAGGGAAACAGTGACCAATGTTAACAACCTTTTCTTCAAGTATTCAATGGAAGGTAAGCCCAGGGTGGATCTGTAAAGAAAATGGATGTAAAGCAGTGTGGTTGTGGTCTGTCAAATGACTGTGCTCTGTTGTGATTAATCTGAAAAGGAAAGTTCGATATTTCTGCATTTGTGTGTCTTCCTAGTTAGCACAGTGGATATCAGTAGAATTTCTTGGCAAAGTCCAAAGACTTGGTACCTTGTATTAAGGAGCAATTCCCATGGAAATGCTGGTCTATAGGTAAAATGTTTAATCAAGGCCTTGAAGAGTCTCAGTACTCCGTATTTCTGTATTAATTTCTCAAGAATAAGGGTGCTGACCTCTAACAGGTGGCTTCTAAGACATGTTGATTTCACAATATACCAGTCAAGTTCCATGAGGAATCCCCATATGATCTATCTAAATTCAGTTCATAGCTTAATGTGAAAAAGATATTGCTTTTCCCTGCCTACAGATGCCAAGTATGGGATTGTTATGCTTGCCTTAAAATCATCTGCCACTGGCTACCATTAAAGAGGCAATGCTGAATGAAACTCTGGCCTGAGCCTGTATGGCATTTCCTGTGTTCTTACAGAAATCTTGTGGTGATACATATGTAATGTATTTCTTCTGATTGCATACAACCGCATCTTGTTATATGTAATGCCTTTTAAAAACATTGGTACTCTTTGCTGACAGGCAGCTGAGTAATTTGGGATTTGAAGAATTTCCAAATTGCTCACTTATAAAGATGTTGTGTCAAATTGCTGGCTGCCTGCTTGGTCTGTTTCACATTAATAGTGTCTAAAAATTGCATTTAACTACCTGTTTATGGAATTTCAAACTGTGAAATTACAGATTCACTACAACTGATGGGTTAGTTTAAATTCTTCACATTCTTTTAGTTTTTCATTTATAACTTGTGCCTGGCACACACTTATTTTCTATATGACTTGCTGTTTATATAACTTACACTGTAACCATTCAGGAAACTAAGTAAGATGTAGGATTTCTTTGAAGGGACCATGTAAACAGCAAGAGTATGTACAAGAACTAGCAGCTTCTGAAAGAGGCACAAAAGAAAGAAAAGCAGAAAAATATCTTCCCAGGGAGGAAAATTAGGAAAGGAAGAGTGAGTTGAAAACGACCAAATTTTAAAATTATTTTTGTCAGTAAAGGTAATTGCTAGTGAGGGGCCTGCAGAACTGCAGAAAAACACCTGTGAGAATTATAGCAAGTCAGAACAAGAGACAGTCAACTTTGTCACTTTAACAAACAGCAGTGTCACACTGTTTTTCAGGGCTGAGTGTAGCATGGTGTGTGCAGTAAAAGCACTGTCTGGAGTGCAAGATTCTTATCCATTTATACAGACTCAGCATTCATTTGCTACCAGCTGATGACAGACACAGCCTCTGGTAGAAACTCCTGCATTGTCACCAGTTATCAGGAATGTCTTTGGACTTGTGTGTCCCTGTGTGTTCAGAGGCCAACAGGGCAGGCTCAGGATTCATAGTGCTGTGCAAAACACAGTGAACAGGTTGGAGGCTGCTCTACTCCTGGTGGAATTCCTGGCTGTCTTCTCATGCTGAGCATTATTGACATAGCAACTACTCTCTTGCTGCAATGTTTAGCTGGGCTATTTTACTGTGTTTTGAATTTCCCTTTTATCTGTTCCCCAACTGGAGCAATAATAATAAGCATTTCTTGTAAAGTAGTTCCACTTTATGTTAGTTAATTCTTTAAATTATTAATATGTATCGATACATGTGTATAGACAATTTTTTCATTTTTTAAATGTGTAGGTGTGGCGACTATTCTGTACGAATGCCGGTTGGGCTGCCTGGAAAACAACATCCCACAGCAGACTGTGGAATATATTGAGGCTCTGGAATTGATGTTTAGCATGTTTAAGACCACTATGTATGCAGGTGCTATTCCCAAATGGCTTCGTCCACTTATTCCAAAACCCTGGAGAGAGTTCTGCAGATCCTGGGACGGACTCTTCAAATTTAGTAAGATTTAGTAGTAGAAAAGTTCAGCTGTATTTCTGCAGGTTCTGTGTGTGTTTGAACAGGACAAGCTACATTTCTCTTCTAAAATTATAAGAAGACATTGTGGCAGAAGTAAATTTCCTATTAAATGCAGACTGGCCAGGGGAACTATTTTAAAAAATATTCTACTGAAATTGAACTTTACCCAGTACATTTCAAAACTCCCTTATTTTATACTGCTCTTTCTTTATTTATCTTCATCTGTTTCACCCACTTGTAACTCCAGGTCCAAGTGCTTTGCCAAGGTTTTATCTTAAGCCACTTCAGTTTTAATGAGGCTAGTTTTGTTGACTTCAGCAAAATTTTAATTAAGCACCTTGACAAATAATCACCACTAAAACTGATGAGAAAGTTAATAAACTAGGCTCTGGCAATTAATTAAACACTTAATAAAGTTGATTTATATATGTACAAGTGTATAAGTTGACATCAAAGTACATAGATGCACTACAATATGGGGTTTTTTGGTAAATAAAACAGTCCAGGCTACTTTATGAATCAGTTTTCATGTAAGCAGGAAGAAGGAGTTGTCTTTGCAATTTTATTTTTTTAATGTTCTTGAGTGTTAAAAAAGATTGAACACTTTTTCTCTCTCAAATACTGGAAAACTACATGCATTTTCATTTTTTTTTTTGTAAGCTCATTTTGTGAGCCATTAACTTTCTGAGGAGTTTTTCTCCTCCTAAATCCCTTGTTTGACCAAAGATGCTATTTGCAGTCCCTAGAGTATACATGGAACTGTGTGTGAAATTACTCAGCATGTCATCCACTGAAGTTTTTGAATTTTTGTTATTACTTGATGCTCCTCATCTGTGTCTTCAGAATAATTAAGTTCTTTGTCTTTGACCTTCTGGTTGCTGCTAGCATCTTGTAGCAGCCTCTCTGTGCTGCGTTGCAGCATGCTCTGCAGAGTTCACCACTTCTTGCAGAGTTATGAGGAGACAATCCAGGTGAGTGAAAAAACATGGCCTTGAGCTTCCCTCGAGGAAAGGAACTGAAGTCTCTTGTCCCCTTTCTTTGTGCTCAGCATTCTCATGCTGTGAGCTACCAAGGTTCCTGTCAGCTCAATCTTTCCATGCCATGGGTACCCAAGGACCTCCACAACTACTCTAGGATTTTTCCTCAAGAAAAAAGAAATTTTTTCCCCTGAATGGCAGTGTAGTGTAAGTGAGAAATGTGATTACTGAATGGAACCAGCAGAAAAATAAAAATGGTGGCTTAACAATTTTTTTGAATCCCAAAGGTCAAATCCATGTTGACAACAAATTGAAGGCTATTCAGTCTCAGCTGGACCAAGGAGAAGTAGTGAATGGTGGGCTACTGACACACCTCCTAGTGAGTAAGGAACTTACTTTGGAAGAGATCTATGCCAACATGACTGAAATGCTTCTGGCAGGAGTGGACACAGTAAGCTTGTTACCATATTTCTTGTGCAGAGTTGTTTTTATAAACCAGTATCACCAGCAGCTCTCTTCAGAGAGATTACATTGTTTATAAGGTTGCAATTTTAACACATTTAAGACATGAGGCCTTTAAAGCAATACAAAATACTTCCTGTACCGTTTAATCTCTCCACTGGGATGAAATCAGTGTTCTGATCTAGCTGTCATTTTCAGGAACCCATCATTTGGGAGTCTGTTCCACAGTTTATTAAACAGATAAAACAGCAATTGTCTTTTCATTCAGCTTGTATTTCACACATTTGCTTTTTACTGGTTTGTGTATCAGGTTGGTGTTTGTGCTACTTTAGGTAGACCACAATAGAAAAGTTAGCTGAAAGTTAGTGTGAAAAAAAATCGATCAATAAACTCATGTGTACAGTTTGGTAAAGGATTTTCATGTGTGGCTAATTAAATCAACTGGGACACACATTATGGATCAGATACCTTCTTTCTGGTAGGAGGGGGATGTTTGGCCAGTGATGATGTGGGTAAGGCATAAGTTCACTCTACCCCTGCTTATGCTGGCAACATAAGAGTCAGGCTGAGGCAAAGAGCCGTGTTAAAGGCTCAGGATTAATGGGGCTGGTGTATCCAGTACATTAACGCCTACAAACATGTTTCAAGTGCCTCTCATTCTTCCTTCTTCTGATTTGCCACACAGATCATTTGAAGAAATATTAATGTCCTGTGTGTATCTTCCCCTCTCGTTCATATCACATTAAATCAATGTAGCTCAGTACTGACTGCAGCATGACCATTGGAAGAATAAGGAAAAAGAAAGATGAGTTATTTTGTGTACAATGTGTACAGAGCTATTTAGAATATCAATGAACACTGCTACTATAAATGACTGTTACTGAAAAAAATTTAAAAGAAATTATATTAATTTGATAAAGAAGTGCTATGTAGGACCTAAGTAGTGTTACAGTAGAAAAGTTTAAAATAAGTAAAAAAGTAAAGTGGTCTTAAAGAAAAGAAAAACTCTCTGGATAATTGAATTCAGATTTTTTTGGCTTAAGAAAGTTTGTAAGGTTTCTAAAGAAAACAAAAAAAAAACCCCAACAGCAATCACTTTTGAATTCCAAAATAAGGAGCACATGTAAAACTTCTTTATGCGCTGAATATTACTCCATTGGTTAAATGTCCCAAGGGCTTATGAGTTTGCAGAACTGTTTGATGTTTGGTTCTTAAGCAAAACACAGTTATCCATCCCATTCATTTTCTAATCTTTCAGACCATTAATTTTCCATTTTTAGTGTGTGACATTTTTCATTAAAATAAAATGACAATGTTCATGCCAACAAGAATTTCCCTTTCCATTTGACTCAGCTTTCTTAGCTGGCAACAGTCCTTTTCTGAGAGGACGATACTTCTGACTTCCTCATTTTCAAGTACAAAACAAAAATTGAAGGAATCTTTTTTCCTCCTGCTGCTGTCAATTCAGATCTAACTTTTTCATAGAAACTGAAAGAGGTTTAGAGGACTATAAAAGCATTCAAGAGAATTATGAGTCAGTTGTTGGCTACAAGCATTTTGTCTGTTTCTGGAACAGCCCTAATTTTTAAGAAGTTATGAAGGAACTGGGAAGCTGGGAAGGAACACTGTTTGTATCAGAGAAGTTCTGTACAAGCTGGCACAATTGCCAGCTCCTCTGCGTGGAATAGAACTAGGTTGCATTGTAGAAGGCACAGCCATTCAATATTGCAATTAAAACAAGAAAAGCTTATGAGAATGGTACTTCTAGCATTATACCCCAGTTTGAAGAGAAGACATAAAAGGGCACCATCATTATGAATTTGCATTCTTAATTAATCTTAAACTTAAGACCAAAATAAGACATTTCCACAAGCTGATTTTTTTTCCAGCTGTGGTGAAAAAAGATTAGATGATGGGTTTCTTTAAATCCTCTTGTGCTCAAAGTTGAACTGTGTCCTGCCTCGTGTTCTGTTTCTTCTTCACACAAAATATTTTTAAATTATAGTGGTGTAGCATTGCTTACCAAAAGGATAAAGCATAATCTTAGTAGTAATTATATCAATTCTGTTGTATCAATGCTATAAGGGGACCACCATATGCTTAAAAGGGGTTGGAAATGTTCTGAGTAGTATTTTCTTATCTTGTTTCCTGTGAAGTGTTTTTGTTGGAAGGAAAGGTGAAATGCATATTAAAAACTAGGAGCTAACTAAATCCATTGCTGCTTATAGTGTTTATGTTTCAATATTGCTTACATAGTTGGGTTTGCATTTGGTTTGTCTGTTGCTTTTTATATTTCACTGGGAAAATATCAACATGGATTGTTTTGATATGCGGTGGACTTTTAGATGGAAAAGGGATGAAGGAGGGGATGGCGAAGTCTGGCAACCTCCCATTGAATCCAGATGTGAATCATTGCCAGCCTGTTTCATAACTTTAAACATATAAATCACGTAGTTGAAAGCTGATTGTTTTCTTGGCTGGAAATGATTTTTAGTGTAATCTTGTCGGGCTTGATGATTGTGGTTTCTTCCTTAGACTTCTTTTACTTTGTCCTGGGCAATATACTTGTTGGCAAAGCATCCAGAGGTGCAGCAACGTGTTTATGAGGAAATAGTAAATAAGCTGAGGAAAGATCAAGTTCCAGTTGCTCACGATGTGCCAAAATTGCCTTTGATTAGAGCTGTCCTGAAAGAAACCTTGAGGTAAGTGGCAGACAACTAAAAGATTTAATTCCATTTTATTCTAATGTATTTTGAGTCCATTTTAGCATTTGTAGTTTATTGTTGCTACTTATTTCTTTGCTGCTTCTACTTTTATTTATTTCAGCAGTATTGTGTCCAAGGATGTTCAAGCAATGAATGAGATAGATTATATAATGTTTAATGTTTCAAAGTATGGTAGAAGTGGTGTCACATATGTAGGACATGTCTGTTAAAGAAACAAAAGCTTGATTTTCCCCTTTACTCTGTATGATAAAATGTAAAAACCTCCTCCCCCACAGTGGTACTTTGCACTACCACTTCAATAGTTTCAAGCTTTTTGATTTAATTAAAGGCATGTGGCATACTTTTTTTTTTTTAAATATGTGTATACTAAATGTTCATGAGGTGAGGGGAGTAAGATAATTTTAGAGAAGGCATCAATAAGGCTTTTTCAGCTTTAGCAAGCAGTGCTAAAATGCCTCCAGTTTGAATACCTACCTCCATGCTTGTATATGTGTAAAGTGAATAAATGCATAGACCAAATAGCTCAACATTCAGTTACTAATAAATAGCTATTCTCAGATGATGATCATATTCTCACAGATGATTCAAGGTCTTTGAAGCTCCAAGGTGTTCTGTACTCTTGAAAAACATTTTTTGTGTGAATGGATATGGCATTCATCCCGCATATTTGTGAATACAAATTGGAATCTAAACATTTTAAAATTGTATTAGTTATTACTGTTGAACTTCAGATAAATATTTCTCACTAGGTTATATCCAGTATTGCCAGGAAATGGAAGAGTGACCCAAAAAGACTTGATCATTGGAGGATACTTGATACCTAAAGGGGTAGGTTCTGTTGCAGTCCTCTGCAGAGAACAGTTTAATTTTTGCAAATGAGATATGATCTGCTACAACATATATACACTTCATTGATTTTAAAAGATTTCACCATGCTAGAACGTTAAGAGGAAAGTATTTCAGTAATACCCATTCTGATTGATTTGTTGCTGTTGTTTTGATGGTTTTTTTATTTGGGTCCTCACCTGCAAATGACATTTATCATCATGACTTCTTCCTAATATTCTTGAGAGTGGAGTCTATTAATAACATGTCTGTGTAATGGTACAATTCAATTTAAAAAGTATGAATGTCATTATTCTTGCAGTTTTGTAAGTTTGTTAATTCCCTTTGTAGAAAGTTTCTCTCTTTTTCTCATAGCAACTTAATGAAACAATTCCTAATACTTATGGCTTGTTCCCATCTCCTTCCCCACTGCATCTTCTCTAATGTATTCAGAAACTTTGAAAACGATTTGAAGATTATTTCCTTTAACCAGCTGAGAAAGGGATTTGATTTTTGAGGCATCCTTTTGCCTTTAGAATTACTCAGAGTTGCTTTATTTTTGTCATCTCTTATTGCAGAAATTACAGTAATTGCAATTGCTTTTAAATTTTGTTGTGTGCATTGGAGCTAGCTAAATACAAATATCATTTATTTCCTCAGACCCAGCTGGCACTTTGTCATTACGCTACTTCATACAGTGAAGAGAATTTCTCAGTGGCAAATGAGTTCCGACCTGAGCGCTGGCTGAGGAAAGATAACTTGGACAGAGTAGACAACTTTGGCTCCATCCCCTTTGGTTATGGCATTCGAAGTTGTATAGGAAAGAGAATTGCAGAGCTGGAAATCCATCTTGCACTGATTCAGGTTAGAACTATGTGACAACATTACAAGAAGAAAAGTGAATTTATATTATTTTCTTTATTTATGCCATTTCTGGGTATCCTGCAGTGCTCAAAACCTTTGTATTGGAGTGTTGTCTAATGTACTCATGCTGCAAAGACTTAAAAAATTGAAAATAATCATGCTTGAAATGTAGCATAGTACCTAAACTACATTGCAGATTGTATGGTACACATGATGAAAAACTAAAGGTAACTTTGTTAAGGAAATACATAGATTTGGTACAGAAAGCTTTTTTAAGCAAATCAGAAATCTTTCTTAATGCATATTAGAATGGTTACCTGCTCAGTTTCTGTGTTTTAGTTAGAAGAATTCAGAACTTAGAAACATCCAAAATAGATTTTATATCCTTGTACTGATCACAGTGTAATGACAGATGACAAACAGTATAATTTTTCCATGTTCTGGGCTTTTCTGTCTCTTCTTGTTCTTTCTTCTAATTCATTATCATTTTAGATATACATAATTTATAGTTATATAAATAGTACATATTGAGATATATTGTTTTTGATTAGTTCATATCATAAAGAAAATGTTCTCAACAGCTGCTACATTTTTTGTCATTTAAAAGACAGCTTATAGCTCAAATAATGAGTCCAGATTGTGCAATCAAATGATGAAGATTTGGTAACTATAGTTACTTAACTATAAAAATATTTAGATCCATTTTATGTGTTCAAAGGAAAGTTTGATTGAATTTGCCTTTGAATTTCCTTCAGTAAACTTCTAGAGCAATCTCTGAACAATTAGTGCCTGTCTTTTGGAACTGAGAGTGAGAGAACTCCTAGGGGGCTTGGTAAAACAAACATGCTTCAGTCCCTTTGAAAAGGAGGCTCAAGGAAGCAATGGAGAACCTTCTTTGTTTGCTGCAAAGCAACCAGAACAAAATAGCACACAACCTATTTACAAACATAGAGATGATATTTAAGAGAGTTAAAATTAGAAACACACGGAGCTTATCAAAGAGAAATTCAGACCAGTCTGATTTCTTTCTTTGACTTGATCACTTACCTCATGTGGGAGTATAAAGTAAGTCGTATACTCTGACTTCAGGAAGTATTTTCACACGTCCTGTATGTTTTTCTCTCGCTTAAATTAATAAAATTTGTTCCAGATGGAAGTGCCCATAAAATGCATGCACAGCTGGTTGGAAAAAGGAAATAGCTGGAGGCACTAGCTATCCAGTATTTGCTGTTGAACTGGGAAAGCATTTAATTAAAATTCTATAAAAGTCTGTCCTGCATTTGATTTAGCTGTTATTTTCATTAACAGTGTAAGTGATGGATTAGAGAATACTTTTACAGTTTGCATGGGATACCAAGCTGATGTGAATTAAGTTAAAATCAGGGGATGTGAATATAGAATTTTGAAAAAAAAGGAGAAATATTCCAGAAGCAACACAAAATTATTCACTAATGACAGTTGCAAGTTAGTCCTCTTGAAAAGAAATAAATGCATAAATACAAATTTATGAACAACTGTCTGGGTAATATTAGTACCATAGGAACAGACTGGAGGGATATAGTAAAAAATTGGTCAATTCTGACAAAGCAATGTGACTCTAGATAATGTTAGCAGCATTAGCAAGCATTTTGTATGTCAGAAAGAGGAGCTAAATTACTCAGTTTTGCCAAACACTGATGAATCCTCAGTAAGTAATGAAAAACAGCCATCCCCATGCACTGCATTTTAAAGGATAAGAGATAATTACTTAATTTATAGAAAAGAGTGAGATTTATTATTAGGAAAAGTTGAGGATGTAGCAGTATTTCCCTCTTGAAAGTGTAAAAGTAGGTAGCTGAGGTATTCTTCATTCAGAAAAATGGGTCTGATGGGATTGGGATTCCTACAGCTTTCTTCATAATTTCACAAACTGATTGATATTAAAGGAAGTGAAATCAAAAACACATAGAGAGAAATCTCACTGAGTCAAAGACCTTAATTTCTTTGGTAGTTCAGGCTATTTAATCTGGTTATGTGGAAGTTCTTCAGAAAGGACTTGCTCAGTCCTCCCTCCATCAGAGGAGGAAGATTTTGAACCACAATCTTTACCTTGTAACACCTTCATTTTTTTTTTTTCCTGGATGGGAATCACAGCACTTAAGCTCTGCCGAACTGGCAACACAAATTTTGCTTGTGACAGTTATGTTCTCTTCTTTAAAGGCTACTCTTCATTGGTAATTTTGCAGTTTTTCTTATACTTGTCCTGTTTATGTTCACAGCTACTTCAGAATTTTGAAATCAAAATTTCTCCCAAAACTGAACCAGTTCATGCCAAAACTCATGGACTTTTGACTCCTGGAAACTCCATCAATGTCAGATTTTCTGACAGGAAGTGAAACTCAAATGTTTTTGAAGTACTTACACAATTTTCATGGAGACAGGTTTGCATTTTGTGGAAGTTTAAAACACACTTGTTTGCTGGTTTGTAGGTATTTGACAATATCATGAAGTATTATGTTCTGCCTCAGTTGTAGCAGTACATAAGAGCAATTACCTCTCCTGTAACGGTTAATAACACATATGAAAATATATACCAAAAAAATTCCTTCTTGCACTGGGAATCTCCTTTTATCTGAGAGAATTCCTAGTAATAAGAACACATGCATTGAAAAAGGCCAACCAAAAGTAAACTCAGACATGTCAATATCGTTCAGTGGTTTTGTTACGCTGCTACTCGGTGAGTGTATTTGAGAGCAAGGGGATTATTATATAGCATGTGGAAATTAGCTGCATGTACAAGTTTGTATTTTCCTGTTTCTTGTCCTCCAGTGTTTTTTAAAAGTTTCCATGTAACAGCAAAATTATGAGATCATTTTTAATATCTAAAAACATTTACTCTGCATGTATTTAAAAAAATCCAGTAATATGAAAAGTAAGGATAGAAAAAATGCAACTTATGTCATGTTGTTTAGACTTGAAATACAGAACATATACAAATTTATCTAAACTTAATCCCCATAAAATGTTTCTATATAGTTTTTAAAAAATAAAAATCTTAAAAATGAAAGTTTAAATGTCACATTGGACAGTTTGAAGCCAGGCATTGTTCTCATCACCAAAGCACAAGCCACTTTCATTGTTCTAGCTAATATGCCAAACCCAAATGTAAATATTAAAAAGAAGTAGTTGTTACATTTTTTATCATTTAATTAAAATACTACTTTTAACTTTATTCACAGTTCTTCAACAGTAAGAACTGGAAACTTCCCATTTTAACTTGCTGAACCCATAGGCAAATACAGAGTTCTGTAGGATGGAAATGTGACTACTGAAGTATTCAGAGAGGGGTTTTTTAAGATCTGGTGCCTAACAGAAAGAGTGGACACTTGGAAGTTTGGATTTGGTCTTTTGGGGGTAGTTTTGTTTGTCTGGTGTTTTATTATTATTATTATTCCTATGACAGCCAACAGAAAACTCTTGCACGATACTTTGGATAACTTCAGTATCACTGCACTAACCTTACATTCTCATTTTTGAGAGAAACCTTGTACCCTTGTATCCACCTTATGCCTTGAACAATGTTCAAACTTGCATATCCTGATATGATACATATGTAATTATATATAGTTAACTGTTTACATGTCAGGCTCTGACTGTTTTTTGGGAGGTAGTTTACATACTGACAATCATAAATATTTCAGCTAAATAAACTTAGCGGAAGTTTTGCAACTTGGTTTTTAAAATGACATAATTTTTCTTTGATTGTCTAGCCTTTAGAAAACAAAGACAGTTTAGAAATTAAATAACATTGTAGTTTTAATGGTGTAGATGAAATTTCACATTGCTAGCTAGCTATTACAGTATTTTAATTCCTGTTTGTGGTGTCTTTTCAAGGTTTAGACAAAAGAAAAACAAAATCTCATCTGTATGGATCTCATATACAAAATAATAACACTGAACAAAATTGAACTGATCTATGAGAGGATTAAATGCTTACATAAGAACTTTCAAATGTTATTCTTGTATTGAGCATATATGTTTACTGTAAGAAAACTAGGTATTCTGTTGGGAGTATTTTCCTTGAACAAGATTGCCTTCTGATTTTTCCAGGGCTTCCAATTCCATCTTTCTTATTTTTTCTTTCTTTCTTTCCCATTGTTATTTTCAATTGTCTCCATCTTAAATCAAATTAAGAGATTTGTATTTGCCAGAGCCAGCCGACATCCCAAAGGAGATGTTTTGCAAAATCTGTTTAAAAGTCTATGGACTGAGTATTTGATTCCATAACTCTGCCTGGTTCTGTTGACTTGGAGACAAAGAACTCCTGCCTTGAATCCAAATTTGGATGCCATATGGTGCCTTCCTTTTGCTTTGTTGTAGCATCATTAGAAACATCAGCCACTGCTATGTTGCAGTCCATTTGCTGCTTGGTATGAGTCCCTAAGTAATACATCAGTGTAGAAGATGGAAGAGACATCTAAAATGCTTTTTTATAGCATTTGGATCTTTTAATGAAAACAGCCAGTATTTTGTTCTAATAGAGCACCTATCCATGTAAGTTGTCTTTTATACATAATAAAATATTTATACAGAATTTACAAGTCTTGGTTCTTATTTTAATTGCTATTTGTATTTACATTTTTCTTTAGCAGCTTAAAGTCTTTAACTCGTTGTATTGAACTGAAAGATTCATTACTCTATGAGAAATTAATAGTTCAGCTAGAAAAGATGGGGATTCTTACAAGAATTTAAGATGTGTAATGATTTGACAAAAATGGAGATAACATTATATTAAGAGTACTGTCATTGTGGAGGAAAGGTACTGGCAAAATTATCCAAGAAATACCCGAGGACTGACTCCAATGTTAATGTTTTGATTAATTGCTTAATACATAGAAGAGTATTAAAGATATAAAGAAAAAAGGGCATAAAGTGTGTAAATCAAACCAAAACAACAACAAAACCAGAACCCAGAATGTAACAGAAAAGGGCTGGAATTTAATAGCGAAATATATGTATGTAGGAAATAAAAGGAATTTATTTGAAGAGCTCACCACCTGAAAAGAGGAAGGCCTACATTACCACAGGTGACTAGGAAGTGCAGGTATGTGGGAATAACGTGAAATACAGCCTACAGTGTATGAGATGCAATCTGACCTATTCTTCCCCAATTTCTATCAGAGATACTTCCTCTTAAGTGCTATGTACAGTGTGCTTAAGTATTCAAGAAAGGTGGAGTTTGATTTGGACAGATGAGGATACACTAAGGTTATCAGGTTGATAGTTTCTGTGAGTGGAGAAAGGGTTATACTACAATGGGTTTTGCTCTGCTTCCCTGTGGTTTGCTGGCAGATGAAGCCCTGGCACATCTGGAAGCTATGTAACCATGGGCTTAGGAGAACTTGGTTTGCTGGACACAAAACTGCTGAGTTGATTTTGCTCCTTCCAGTTGGATTAGATAACAAGAAGTGGAAAAATGGATGTCTGCAAGAGACTGAGTTTATCCTCAAAAAGGTCATGTAATTAGTCTAGAAAAGTGAATATTATAAGAGGACATAAATCATCTCTTCAAATACTTTCAGGTTAAGCTCTTTTACTCCTTAAGGGAAAGCACAATGCCTGTTCAAAACAAGTACCACCAATAACAATGGATAAATAAACTGGTGTGGAAAGTTTCAGACTATCAGGAGAATTAGAGTTTAGAATAAAGTCACTGTGGGACATGGGGAAGACTGGAAAAGAAAAAATATCCCCAACCATGAAATGATAAAATATAGTAAAAATAATTCCATAAAGTGTTTAACTAGAATTACTCTATTCAGTCAGTTTGTTCTCTGTTTTCCCAAACTCTCTTGTAGGCAAGGAAGAAATCTATGAGATCAGTGGTGAAATGGTCACAATGCCAGCAACACTGTGTGCCAGTGGTGAATGAAACTTAGGAGCATCCTAAATACCCCAGCAGTGATGTGGGTGTGAAGATGGAGAGTAGGATGCCTGGCAGCTGTAAACATGAGAGAAGTAGGCACTGGGGGTGTGTTTGGAACTAGGAACAGAAGAGCTGTGCTGGTACACAGGACTGGTAAGCAAGGAGTGGGAAAGCCACAGCGAGTGGAGGCTTTGTGGCTGTACCAAATATCACACGAGGTGCAAGTTCAGGAAGTGGAGAGGTGAGCTGTGCTCTGCATGGAGGATGGAGCAGGCTGAGAGAAAAGGGATGAGGCAGGAGTAGTTTGGGTGCCTGATGTGTACTATTTGCACTGTATTTAAAGAAAAAGGCCACTACTGGTTTTGATCACTGAGGTTTTTCCTTCCTATGCTATGTTGTCACATAATGTTTATAACTTTAAAACATGCTGTCATATAATTTCATATAATTACTAGAGATTTATATCTTTGGTAATGCCAAACTTTGCCAGTGCATGCCCAGAGATAGACTGGGAAGGGCTGTAACAAAGCACGGGTTCTCAGTGTTCAGAACAATGTTACTTTGTACTGGCAGGCTCCCACTGTGGCACATGCATGGGAGGCATTTTCACCTCCTGAAGTGTCACAGAAGTGTCAATAGAGGATTTACAGGGGCAAGTGAAAAGCACATGGTAGGATGATTTAAAATGCTACCAAGTGATAGTCCCAGACCTGTATAGCTACTGAGCGCAGATATAAATACACATGCCAGTGCCATCACTGGGGAGGACAACTGCTCTCACACATTGGACCCTTCTGATTTTTGCAGTGAGCACCTCTGTCATGGACTGTATTTATTGAAGCAAGATAAATTACAGTTCCCTGGAATGTGTTGGAAAATATTTGGGAAGCAGTCCAAAGCTGCTAGGCATTTCTTATTCCTGTGTAGGTTTTCATCTAAACCTTACACATGCAGTAGTAAATAATGAAGTTGGATGAAAAGGTGTGAGTAGTAATTATTTTGGTACCTTATCTTTTAAAAGTATTTTTATATGTATATATGTACAATAAGAAGAAAAATATTTTATCCACTGTGATTAATGCCCATGTTCACTTCCTTTTTTCCCTTTCAAAGGGTAGAACAAAAGTATATATATATGCTAAGAGCTTGCTGGAGAAAAAAAATCAAAACATGTAAATGTCATGTGGGTATTTCAAAATAATTTCAGCTGAGTTTCCCCTGTGTTTCCAATTGGATTTTCTTCAGGAAACCACTGAAAATACTTCACTGTGGTTTTGGTACCACTAGGTGGTGCTGCCTTTATAGTATTCCTGAGTGAAAGTCTGTGATTATGTATCCACGAGAAAAAAAATATATATAGCTAAGAGCAATGTACTTATTAAAGCTTCTTAAAGATAGAGGAGTTTGGTTACATTTGTTTCACAAGGACTCTCAGCCCCTCTACATGTAAACATTCTCAATTTCTGTTCATTTTTTACATATCCTTGCTGAAAATGGGCATTTGCATGTGGAAAAAAGTACAGTATGTCCAAAGTTTCACATGGGAAAAGTTTTGTTAGAGAAAATCCAGCATTTGTAGTCCTGTATGGCTCCTGCTGAGATTTGTCTTTAACAGTTTGTTAATCATTGAGCTTTGACACTCTACCTGTTATCATGCAAAATTCAAAATAAAGCCAGTTTTTACTCTGAAGAGATCACAGTCTAGGCGAGATAAGAGTAAAGGAGACAGGAAATAATTAAGGGGGATATTTGTGTGTTTCAGACGCTATTGCAGTAAACACTGCAGTAAACAGGAGATCATCTGACACCATTTAGAGGGTGTTTTACCAATCTTGGCAATGTTTGAAATACAGTGTTTGCTGTCAAATGTTTATCTAGTTGGGAAACAATTACATTGAAGTGTAAACTCACAGAAGCAGCCCACTTTACTCAGTCAAAAGGAAGGCTGGAGTCAGGGATTTTGGAAAGAAGTGTCCAAAGGATAAAGGCCTGCAGGAGAATATTTGCCACCACAGTTAAGTATGGAATAAGAAATACTTAGACAAGCCTTTGTTACTTTCAGCAGCTTAACTTGTGAAGCTCTTTGTCTCCTTTTTGCAGATAGGGGTGAATGCTTGAATTTGCTTGAAGATTCCCAAATAATGCAGAGACAGTCTCATCCCAGATGCAAAAAAGAAGCATTAAGTCTAGTTGATTAGACAATCAGAAAGGTATGCAGGGAATCAGTTACGCATATCTGGAAGGACTTGGCTAAAAATCTTCATCTAAGAAGATACCACTGAAAAGGCAATCAGTATTTCAGTATCACATTTATAGATGCTTCTTTTATGGTCAGAAATTCATAAATAATAAATGCATAGTAATCAGGATAATTCTATCAAACACTCGTTATTTTCAGACAAAGCCGTATGAAATAACATGCATTTCTTTTCACAAAGAATTAAGGTACCAAATTCATCCAAGAACTAATCATTCACTGGTTGCTACTCAGCTTAGTTTTGCAATATAAATAGATATCAGCTCCAGAAAGTGTGGGCAGCCATTTGTCTCACCTCCATCCTGCGTTGTATTTTAAAAATGGTTACGAAACATCCCAACTTTGCAGATTTCTGAGACATAAATCTCAGCTGACAAAGCTTTCTAACTCATCCTGTGATGCAGAAATCAATCATCACCTCTGCAGGGAATGGCTGCACTTATCCATCCACTGGCTATGTCAGGTTAAATTGAGGCAGGAAAGATCTAATACAGCCATGCTGCTCTGTCAAAGCAGATGTTTATAATGTTTGTATGTTTTCAATGCTGTAAATTTTAAGTCCACACTGAACAGTTTCATTGTGTTGAATTCCTCTTTCTGCATCTTCTGGGACTGGGTCATCTTGATTGACTTCATTGAAAAGCTTCATGAAAGCTTCATTGGCAAATGCATAGAGATTAATGTTTTGATCTGTTACAATTCTGGGTCACATTGGAATGCAAGAGTACTACTTGTAATTAGTGCAATTGTGTTGATGTATAATTTGGTATTAAGTACTTGCATTGTTATTTTTGATGTTGGCATTTCACCACACAATACTATAGGCAAGACCAAATGAAATTTATTCTATTATTTGGCTAGCTAATTATTACAAATAGCACATTGTCCTTTTCCTACTGAAACAGAAAATAGTGGGCTACTAATGAGTTTCTGCCATGAGAAGTGATGAAATATCAATTGTGTAATTCATATAAAATTAAGATTAATTAAATTACAGAAAATCATATAGTGGATAGGGAATAACCTTACATTTCCCAGATGCTGGGTTAAGTCAGGGTCCTCAGGCTTTTCCACTGAATTGGCTACTTCTCAGAGGAGAAAATCTTCCTAGACCTTTGCTTTGCTTCTATGACTGCTATGTAACTGCATAGTGATAAGAAAAAAGAGAGGAGAAAAGAGTTCATTATTCTTAGATGTCTTGAGGCAACAAATGGACGCATTCTCTTTATTAGTTATAATCATGTACTTTACATCTAAAGTTTGGAAGTTTAATGTTGAACATTAATGTTGACTGGAAACAGGAATATTTAGTGTCAGCACCAGGGAGCAATGAGACTACATAATTTATTTCTCCAGAGTCTGTAAAGAAGGACTAAAACAAGCAAGGCTTGTCATGCTTTATTGTTTTCTGAAGTATTTTTTTAAGGGAATGGCAACTCATAAAAGGTTAAAAACTGCTAGCTAGAATATACTTTCTTTGGGGGTTTTTTTTGCGATTATGATTGTTGTTTCCAATGACTACTGGTTGTAACCAAGGGGCCCAGAGAAATACTTCAAAGACAGCAATAAAGTCTTTGTGATCAGCTTGGCATTCCTGTGAGCCTGAATAGCAACCTCTAATTGCAAGATAATGTGGAACTAGTATCTAAAGAACTGTCTCTAATATTACATATAAACAAACAGGAACCTGTAAAACATATTTTTATAAAAAGAGCATAACTGATCTGATTAGCTTTATCAAAACATGTCTAGGGCACTGTTCCATCCTATGCAGTATAAAGCACAAATTGTGTGCATTTCCATTTATATATTCTGTTATTTGTATAAGAAGATGAAGACTTGTTGGCTGTGATGAAGGATAGGATAGGATAGGATAGGATAGGATAGGATAGGATAGGATAGGATAGGATAGGATAATTAATTAAATATCTCCAGGAAACATTTCATTAATGGCAAGGACAAACTTTCTTGTTCTCCCCCATAAAGAAAAGCTTTCTAAATAGAATGGAAATGTGTAATTTCAGCAGAAAAGAACTCCGTGCTTTCTAGGATTAGCACACCTTTATGAGGCTAGGAGTTGGTGTAGTGTTGGTAGGATTTGCAAGTGAATTGTACCTATTTGTTGCTCTGTCTAGCAAATGTAGTGTTGCTTGCCTTTCTAAATGTTTACTGTGTAAGTCTTGGTAAACCTGGATCACTCTGGCATGCTAGAAAGGGATATTTTTGTTTGTTTGGTTGGTTGGTTGTTTTAAATCTAGGATCTCAGAAGATCTGACAGCAGACATACAGCCAGGGGATAATGCTGTGCAAGATTATTCTTATCCAGGCAGTTTGCTTTGTTTTGCTGTGATGTATCTCACTGCTGTTATGTAGACCAAAAATACTGTTCTCTTTTAATAGCTTTTTGTTTTCTATTTCCTACCAGCTCTGAAAGCTTGTTTTACAAGCAGCACATTTCTGCAATATATATAATAAATTTATCTTTACCTCCATGTCCAAGAGAGAAGTGTCACATTTTGCTTTTCCTTAGTTTGTGACTCAAGGCTGTTTCCTTAAAATAAATGAAAATGTTGAAGTGATTGCTTAATTCCCCCTGCCCTTCTTTGGTCTTCAGTTTTTGTGATTCAGATTTTGATTTTTTTTTCCTGTCTGGACACCTATTCATGTGATTACAAAAGGTGAGGTTTTGAGGGAACATCCTGTATTGAAAAATTCCTAGTAAAGACGCTCAGATGCTGCAACATTTCCAGACCTGTGCTTTGGCTTTCAGAGTACAGTAGTAGGAATAAAATGTATTTCCATCACTTGTGCAGTGACATGTTAAGAAAAAAATGTCACAATTTATTATGTTTGGTTCATTTATCTTGTAGTGTTCCCTTGTTTCAAAATATGGTTTGGAAACAAAGCAGAAATTTATCTTGAAATTTATGTACATTCTTCTACCATGCTGATGACCCTGATATCTGTATACACATGGTTTTGACTCATTAAACTGTAGAGGGTGCTTGCTTTAGGACTGTGAATGGTCTCTGCTAAATCTGTCAGGGAGACTTGCAGATGTCACAGCATTGAATGATTCATTAAAATGTCACATAACTTGGGAAGAGAAATATATGAAATCTAACTAATTCTAACTATTTGAGGTCTTCACTGTCTTTTGCTGAATTTTTATGAAAGCCTTTTTACAGAGTTGATAGAGTTGTTACAGGTAAGAATAATTTTTTGCAGTTTCCTGTGTTGTGTTTTTTTCAGTTCAGTCCTGATCCAGGTCTAGGAAAATGTTATTATAAGTGTCAGTAATTATTAAATAGAATAGATTGTATTAATAAATTGTATCCAATGTTTTATGAGATATGTGCAGAAAACCAGGATTTGCCCAGACTGGAAAGTTACCATCTGTATTTTCTGAAAAATCAAATCCCAAACCTCAAAAGTAAAGAGTTTGATAATATTGAAAACTGCAAAGATTTGACTTGATAGTAAGCTTGCAGTAATTGAAGGAGATATGGCTCTTGTAAGTAATGTGCAGTGAATAAGTCACTCTATTTCGTTGCCAAGGAAATAAAATGAGGCTCTTGGTAAAGAGAAGCAAGGAGGAAGAAATTGCATCTGGGACAACTGTTACCATTACATAATCCACCTGGCATGGTTATCATAAGTGTGGAACCTTGTGGATGTATGTTAGAAAATATCAAATACCTCCTGCATTTCAGTGACAGTTTGTGCTGTTGATATGGTTTCCTGGTGATATGACATCCCTTATGTGATTCCACCAGCTGGGCCATGTGTTCTACTGTAGATATGGATGGAGATAAACTGGCCTGTCCATGTGAGTATGTAATTATTTCTGATTTTTTTAGATATTTCAATAAATAATTGAAGGCTTCCAGAATTCTCAGAATATTTTCCAAAGGAAGAACCTGATTCACTTTCCTGTTACTTGCTGATTGATGATAATGAAAAAGTAAAACCAAAATAATTTCATATTTGCCACATCCCTTCTTTTCCTGCACAATAGGGTACACAGAAATTTTGATAAGCATCTTGGAAATATTTGTGCAAAGCTTACAGACCATCTCCATTCTTTACTCACCTCATTTAATAGCGAAGTGTTGCTAATCTGCCACAAATCCAGGGCCAAAGATCACTTTGTGATGGCTAAATCCACACAGGCAGAGAAAAAAATAGTTACATGCATGTGTATCAAGCACCCAAAGATGAATGTGGATGGAAAAGAAATATGATCTGAATTTTGAAGTTGTGAAAAATCTGCCAAAGCTTGGAGGCCCCAGTAAGACACGTCATGAACACCACATAATTCCCTGGAATTCAACAAGATTGCAATCACAGGACAGTCTTCAGCGAGACAAAGTTTAAATGCCATTTGATTTTCTGGCTCTCCCTGTTTCTGAACAGATGAGTCTTGACTGGACAGGCAAAGCTCTCAGCTTTAGAGCCTTCCAGTGCTATAGTATCAGGTGTTTTTGGTGGGTTTTTTATGTGTTTAGAGCATGAGACGAGTAACCTGGGCATCATCTTCTGTTTCTCATAAAAGACAGTGGAGAGATTCAACAGGAATTGAGTGTTTGAGATGTGTGGGAGGGAACACCTTCGGACACTATTTTTAAATCAAGGTTCTTTCCTGTTGCTCTTGTTTTAAAGGACAGAACATGTAATCAGCAAGTTGTTATCTATTATTTTTAAGGCAGAAACTTCCTGATTCTTCACTGCACCTTTCTGTAGGAGAACAAAGGGAGAGTTTGCAAAAGAATATAGTCAGTAAGAAAGGAATTCTAAGGCAAACTAGATAATTGATAACCAAATTATCCCTGACAATGTTATCAGGTTAAAGGAAAAGACAGAAGTCACCTTTGCAAACTCTTCTGGAATGCTGTCCCAGAAGAATGCAACATCTGCAATGGAAAGAAAAAGGCAGGCAAGGTTGGAATTAGAACTTGATTAGATTTTGCTACATAATATATTTTGTGCAACTTGTTTTCAAGATGTTGGATTTACTGTCTTGAATTAGTCCTTCAACTGACATCTCTAAAGCAAGAGAGTGGTGCTGATAGGGAGTGAGGCCAACTGACCTGCAGTGTTAGAGCCAGAGTTAGAACAAAACTACAGATCCAAACAACCAGGTTGTTTAATATCTGAACTTCAGCTTTGAATAGTACAAGAAATTGTGATTGAAATAGACCCATCCTGCTTTATATGAGTACTTGGAGTGAAGGGCTTTAGAATTCTTCAAACAGCTTGCTGTAAATATTATTTAGTACAAATATAACATTTAAAGAATTCAATAATGACATATTTATATTTTTCATTAAAATTCAATTAACTGAACTCTTAAATATTTTCTAAAAACTGTAATTATACACTTAAAATCAGAACTCCTTGCTGAAAAGAAACAAAAATCAGTTTAACTGCCTTTTAATCTTCTTTGTAACTGGAACAGAGAATATATACTTCTAGTTCCATGAATGGTAAAAACCACTACTATTGTTATCTTAGAATTATTTTATTTAAATTAAATGGATTATACATGAAAGATATTGCCATCAGTAGCAGGGAAAATTTTGATTATCACAGCTTGTAGTTTTAAACATACGAACTACAATTAATAGACCCAAGTGAGAAAAAATAAAAAGTTAATGGACACATTGCTGAAATCACTCTTTGAAAAAATAATTTTTATACAATTTAAATTACTAATCATATTTAATTACTAATTACATAATTACTAACATCCTGCTCCCAAATGGGCAAAACTGGCAAAACAGGAATACTAATAATAATGAAAAAAAGAGCTGGAACAACAATTTTGCAATGAAGAGAACAAATTGTACCTAAGCTACAAAATAATAGACTCCAAGCCAGTGAGCATTTAAGCATATGTTAAATTGTAAACAGGTGAACAGTTCATCTCCTTTTAATGGGACAACTGAGAAGAGAAATGCACTTATGGGCCTGAGGTCTAACATAGCTATTATTGATTAAGAGTATTAATCAATTAAGAAAGCCATAAAAAAGCAGTGGTGGGTATGTACATTTTAAATATGCCTGTTTGTGCTAGAGTCTTTGACAGATTTGCTTCTTCCCTCTGAACTGTGGAAATGAGTCATCCTGTCACCAAGGAGATGGACTACAGGTGGGTTTCATAATCCATCTGGCTTTCTTAACTTTAGCTATTTAAACTATTCAGCTAATCTCCCTCTGTAGCTAAGGGGGAAGGGAGTCGTTTCTGGTTTACTTTTTATCAGCTCTGGAGATACGGGTTTCTCTATTTTGACTATAAAAGGTGCCAAGGTGACTCAGCTTAAATTAAATATGTTTAGCTGGTTACAAATGAAATGTTCAGGGGTCCAGTGTTAGAATAGATTAGACAACTATGCACATATTGAATTTAAATGAATCTCATTGCAGGAGATACTCATAAGCATTAAGTTTGATTTCTTTTAACTCCAGTTGTGCAGAATCTGTCACTAGTGGCTTCCAAAAGGTTTGACATCTCTGCCTCACAATGCCACAAAGCATAAACAAATAAAAGCACTATGTTGCTAGCCTCTGTGTTTATTACTACATAATTGCACTGCAGATCAATTGAAATTATTTACATTTATAAGCTTGTAAAACACAGTAAGCTTGAGATAGAACAATAGTGGATAGATATGAGACTGAAGCCACTCTTGTTCACAAAGCAACAACCTCCTGCATATATTACCTGGCTGAAATTGATTATATGGTCAGTCAGTGGCATGGCCACTCATAATATGTGAGTCATGCCAGGGGAGTACCTTTTTCAAGACCCCTGGAGCCCAGCAAATGCTTTGCAGCTTTGGGGCTGATCCAATCAAGCACAGAAATAACTGGGAAATGACTCATGCTGAGAGGTGAATACTTGCTGTTAATCCCAGCTTTTAAAGTGTACACAGTTTGTCATCATTTTTCATTGTTGTGAACATGCGTGTCTGGCTGCTTTTGTTTCATGATTGTCTGTGGACTCTCATTTCAGCTCATGTGCTGCAATCATTTGCTTTTCACTTGAAGGGACGTAATCAGACAAAAATCCCTTCAAAACCAGTTCCACTGAAGAAAAGACTTAAGCAGGAGAAGCAAACGTATGAGGTAGGTTGGAGAGGAATGTGTTCTGACCCTGAAACATCTGCTCTTTTAAATGTGATGTTACAAATGTTTAACCACATGTGCATCTTTCAACCTTACAAGCTCAGCTAAGGTGGTGGAGGTGAGGGTGAGAGAAAAATTATAGATTATGCCCAACAAGAAAGCTAATATGAAAATAACTAGTAAGGCTGAAATTATGGAAAAAATCAGATGCATTTGGGACAAATACTACAGAAAATGGATACTAAACTAATAGTAAATACTAATCATACAGGTAAATGAATACTAAATATAAAGCCAAGAAGGAATTTAATATATTTGTAGCTTGCAATACAGGTTGGCATCATGGATATTCACACACTGAGTATGTCTTGTGTCACTGCACTTTTCTTATGCACAACTGAAACACATGCCCTAGTATTTTATTAAATGGGCATAGTATGTCTATTAACATAATTGAAGTATACCATGGATTTAAACTAGATTCTGAATGAAGGTTTTGTCATTTAAAAAAAAAAAAACCAATTTCAAAACAGGCAAGAAATGCAGAGGCACTGTCTCATGGAGCCTTACAAAGAGGTATTGACAGGTTCTCTGCCCACAGTTTCTAAGGGCTCTGGCAAAACAAGTGTTTTTGCTTTCATTGTTTTTTATTTTTATTATCTTTTCAGAATGAACAGAAATAGTACTGAAGCAGAAATGGGAAACAATAAATGACATATAATTTGGAAGACCTCGCATAGCCCTCATAAATTATCACCTTCAACGTTATCTGTTCCTTAACATTGTAGCAATGCGTGCTACACTATTACCTGTGCGTGCGAAGCTGGACGTAACAGTCTTCATCTGGAAAAGCAATGACTGTGTGAAACGGTCTGGGGACACAGGGAGGTTTTGGTCCCATCGTTTAATTAAAATAGATGTTTCCATCTTAAAGAAAGGTAAATGCAAGTTTGTTATATATCTCAATTTACTGCAGGGCACTGGATTGGTTGGTACTGTACTGGTTACTGAGTGCACATAGTCCCAAGCTGGGATGAGCCTGCAGAAGCAGGATAGGAAGGAAGGAAGCTTACCCAGCACTCACCCAAGCCCTGGTGTGTGGTACTGACGGAAGCCTGGGGGCCGTGTATTAGGATGTGAATAACAGTGCTGAGGTGGCTTCCTGTATTCCAGGAAGCAGAACTTTGTCCTGACGTGTAAAGGAACAAAGTTTCACAAAACCTATTTGCCCAGTAGATCTAGCAAAGCAAAAACAAGGCCAGGTGGCCAGGAAGGCCAATGACATTGTGGCTAATGGCATCAGAAACAGAATCAGTGTGGCCACCAGGACCAGGGCAGTGATCATCTCCCTGTACCTGGCATTGGTGAGACCACATCCCAAATTCTGTGTTCAGTTTCATGGCTGCTCAGTTCAGGAAAGACACTGAGGTGCTGGAGTATTTCCACAGAAGGGTAACAAGGCTGGTGAATGGTCTGGAGCACAAGTCCCATGAGGAACAGCTGGGAGGATTCAGCCTAGAGAAAAGGAGTCTCAGGGGAGACCTCATCACTCTCTGTACTCACCTGAAAGAAGGTTGTAGCAAGTGGAGGTCGTTCTCTTTTCCCAGGTAACAATTGACAGAACTAGAAGAAATGGCTTCAGGATGTGCTGTGGAGGTTTAGTTTGGATATTGGGACAAATTTCTTCACTGAAAGAGTGGTCAGGCATTGGAACATGCTGCCCAGGGAAATGGTGAAACCACCATCCCTGTACGTGTTCGAAGGGTGTGGCGAATGTGGCACTTGGGGATATGGGTTAGTGGTGAACACAGTGATGCTGGGGTAATGGTTGGACTCAATTACCTGAGAGGTCTTTTCCAACCTTAATAATTCTATGATTAACTGATGGAATCTTCTGAAATTTCATGTCACCTTTTAAAATCAGGGGTTTGATTCACTTCCAGGTACCATTCGTTAAGGAATTAAAATTCCCCTTTGTGCTTGTGAAGACCCAGGAGTAATTTGAGAAGCACCTTTGTCCTATGAATTAGGACAATCAGAGATAACAATTAGTGGTACAGATTTCTTAAAACAAGAGTGTCGTTTTGCTGCGGGATGAAAGATGACAACAAACTCATTCCACCACCTAAGACGAATCTCTTGCGATGCTTCCCAGACTTTCCCACCCCGTTGGCTTCCTCCGGGACAGGCAGCGGCGGGGTACCCGGAGGAGGAAGGCAGGGTGGGGGAAATCTGCCCAAAACCTGCCCCCCTCCATCCCCGTCCCTGTAAGGCAGCACTATCCCTTTAAAAGGCGGCCGGCGGCGGGCGGGAGCGGCGGTGACGGCCGGGGCCATCGCCTGCCCGCCGGGTTTTCCCCCCCTTCCTGCCGGTCCGTCGCTCGCAGCCCGTTAAAAAGAGGAGGCAAGATGGCCGAGCTGGGCAGCAAGGGGGTCACGGCGGGGAAAATCGCTAGCAACGTCCAGAAGAAGCTGACCCGGGCGCAGGAGAAGGTAGGGGAGAAGGGGGGCATCGCCGGGCTGCGGGGCTGGGAGGGGGGACGCGGGTACCGGGGATGACAGCGCTCCCCGGGGCAGGGATGCGTCTCGCAGTGGGTGCTTGCGGGGGGTGGCAGCTGCCTTCCCTGCCCGCGGAATTAGGGCCCCTTTGCACTCTGAGAATGCCGAGTGTCCCTGTTGGAGCGGTGAGGGTTCACCGGCCGCCTGCGGAAACATGGACTCGGCCGGGAGCGGCGGGGAGACGGAGCGCCGCACGCTTGTGTTGGATCCGCAGATGCTTTATTGTTTCAACAGGAGGAGACCTTCCCGTTTGTGGCATTTCGGTTGTGCTTTATGCAGCATTTTCGAGAGCAGTTCTGTATTTTGCCATAGCGCTAAATGCGTAACCTCAAAGATGGTGAGGGAGAGGAGATGGGCAGTTGGCCCTTACCTTCCCACAGCATCGCGTGATAATCGCTGTGCTGACCTTGAGCTCCTCATTTTGGAATGGTTGGTTAAGCCAAAGCCACACGGCCTTTAGAGATTGTGCCGATCTGCTGAGAGAGGGGGGGATTTTTGAATCCCGGGAGCCCTTTCGCTGCTCTCCGCCCACCCCTGTGCCAGCAGAAGGTGCCAGGAATATGCAATGGATACTTTTCCTGTTCATCTCTCTGGCATGCTGCATCTGATGCCAGATGCCTGCTCTGTGTAGGGATTATCCGGCGTTTTACGCAGGGACATTGATCAGCTGCTTTTAGTGCAGGCACGCTCGTCTTGGTTTTCAGTGGTTTGCTGTGAGATGACATTGACTGAATAAGGACTGGTGCATCTTTGAGGGAGGGCGGGCGAGCAGATCTGCCCACTGCTGCTCGTATTCCCTGGGAGTTATCTTTAGCAGCTAGATTTAATCTAGGAGAGTTGGGATTAAATGCAGTGCAATCTCTGACACTGCTCAAAAACGCTGCTGGGTCAGAATGGCAACCCAAACCACTTGGATTTAATGTTGCACATGCTGCATCCACTACTTTTAGCTCACTTACTGAGACTAGGAACATCCCTTGAACTTGTCGGAATGCTTGGAAAAAACCCCAATGACTGCCTGATCTAGTATGGAACTGCAGCAGCAAGGTCCTGGCTTCACTCTGTACATAGGAGTGGCCACATCTGTGGTTTTCTCTACCCCACTTTTCCAGAGGGGACAGGACAGGGAATCTGGTCCACCTTGAACTCATCACAGATGCTAACTTCATTCAGTGTTAGCCACCAGATGGCAACCATATTTGTAGTTAATATTAGGGTAGGTGGTAGAGGCTGAGCTCCTGGGCCTACTGATGAAATTATTGTATTTAGTGGTGCAGCTTGGAGCCAAGTGTGTCCTGCCAAACCCTGCCCTGTCTCTTATCGAACACACACAGGTTCTTTTCCTAGGGAGGATTTTCCACAAATTTCTGTCAACTGTTGATCTAGCTCACTTCCTTGCTCACACCCTGGTGGTGTTTGGGGATGTGGGAATGACAATAATAATCGAGAGTTAGCTGTGTATTGCGGGTGATTTGCACGATCTGAAAACACTTGTTTGTCTCTTTGGGAAGAGAAAAGCACAGCTTGTTTTCCTCTAAGGAGAAAAGGAAGACAATCCCAAAGCAGTTGCTAACACAAATTCTAGACCCTTCAGTTGTTGTTATCCTCATGCATACAGTACAACTTTAATCTCTGGGCTCTCAAAAAAAGAAAAAAATGGCATTGCTTGCTTCTTCATCTGATTTGCCTACACATACTGCTACAGGATTCTCTGTAAGAATTCCTCTTTTGTGAAGCATTCAGTATTTTACACATAAGGGACAGACTTTCACTAAGGAATATACATTAGTGTTAACTTTCAGGTTGTAAGGAGAGATACAGCTGAATATGAAGTGATGTGGAAGCACCAGTGGTTATGACACGCTACACTTGTGGTATTGAGTTATAAACTGAGATACTGTGTTTAGCAGGAAGGGTCAACCATGTGTCAGGAGATAAGGACCTGGTGTTAAATAATTAAAAAAAAAAAAAAAGGAAGCAGAAGTATGCAGAGGTAGATCTGGTAACAACTTAAAAATGTGTTAGATTTTTGTGAATATATTTTGGCAAGGGTTGAACTTTTCCTTTTTGAGGCTTAAACAAGCTGACCATTCCTCTTCCATATTGTATTTTGATTTGAATTGAGGATAAAAAAGTTCTTCCCTTGAGAATATCTCCCTCTCAACTTGAGCCCTGAGGCTTTGGCCTCAGCAGTTTTCTTCATGGTGAATTTCAGCCTTGTGTTAAGCAAAGAATGATGTCTTTTTGTTCAGTGCAGAATTTACAGTGAAACACTGTGCACATCCTTTTTCCCTTCTGAGATGACTATTCTGTAAACTATGTAAAATATTCCTTCAGAAGTGCTATTTGTTTTGAGCCTGTCAGCAAAACTATTGGCTATTTTTGGAAGACATTTGAGCAATTCCACAAGAAATATATGATGGAATGGTTTACTGTGCTTTTTGCAAGTGGGATGGACACTCAGAAGTAGCTTCAAGTACAATACTTGGCAATAATTTGCCAGTTGTCCAGTGAAATGTATCAAATAAGTTGATGCTGCTATTCAGAGGAACACACCTTGCAGAAAGAGCTCATGCAACTGTTTTTAACTCACATCACCTTTTTCAACTAATTAGGATAAATTAGGATATTTAGGCTGGAAATCATGTTCTATTCATCCTAAATTTAGCTGAAGGATTTTCAGATTGAGATGTTGAGCTCTGGACTTTTCATAATTCTAGACTTTTAAATGTGAGTAAAAATGTAATGCCCCCAATGTCATGGAGTCTTAAAGGGAGCCTACTGTTTGCAACTCTTTTAAACTTTTCCAGTGGGGCTATGAAGTTTTTTTACTCTTTATGTCTGTATTCCATCATCTTGGTTAAAGTTTGTGTTTCTGCTTTGTGACCAATTTGTATCTTCACTCTTTTGAAAATTTTAAAAATCTCCCCAATTTCCACAATTCACATTTTCCACTAATGATGTCCTGTTTCTGGATGTTTCTATCTGCACATGCACGTTTCTGCTTTGAACAAATTCAAACAGCATCTTGGTGACTTGATGCAATCCTGATGTGAGGGTAACTCCTCTCTGAGGTTCCAGCAGGGAGCTGAGCTCGGGGAGCAGGTGAGTTGGGGTTTAGTAGCTCAGCTGGCAATGAGGGTCCTTGTCACAAGATCAAGCTCTGTGCTTTCCTTTAGCATATCAGACAGAGGTTCAGTGTGGAAAGAT
The DNA here is from genome assembly GCA_013400435.1 of Pycnonotus jocosus. Classification (NCBI taxonomy): domain Eukaryota; kingdom Metazoa; phylum Chordata; class Aves; order Passeriformes; family Pycnonotidae; genus Pycnonotus; species Pycnonotus jocosus. The sequence goes on from VWYP01013479.1 coordinate 100,977, forward strand.
GTTTTTGGCTGTATGGGTACCAACTGTTGATTTAACTTGCATACAGATTAATAGCTTTATCTGAGGAGATGAACTGTGAAGTTGACATAAGAAAGAGAGAAAGATTTCCCCCCCCCCCC
>VWYP01013479.1:101115-208855 GCA_013400435.1 Pycnonotus jocosus
CCGCCCCCCTTGGGAGCTTTTTTTGTGTAGAGAGGAGTAGAAAGGAATGAATTTGTTTTTGCTTAGACTGAGTGTGGGAAGTTCTTATCCTATATAGTGGTAGTATCTCACTCTCTTTTTGTTACAAAGCTGGGCAGAATGAGGAGTCTGTGTTCTGTGATAGGAACAGACTGTTGTATTTTGTCATGGGTTTCTTTTGATTTATCAACAAATCAAGGCATACCCTTTTATCCCTCTCCATCCCTAACCAAAGGGGAAGGCTTTGTTTTCCACGCAGGACCTGGCAAAGTTTAGTTTGGACATCCAAACTCCCTTGTGTTAGGGGGTAACATTTAGGTCATGCCGTTTGTAGTCATAGACTCTGACTTGCCATGTTGCCATGAAATGTCACTTGTGCTTTCTGCTCTTGGCTTTGTTAATTCCACCGATGTTTACTCACATCTGTTGGAAGTTTTCCTGGTTAAACCATCTGTCAGAGCAAGGTTCCACTCTCCTCTGGCTGCACAATCCAAGGAGGCTGGGCTGTAGTCTTGGTCCCTCAGATTGTGGTTTGGGTGGAACAGGGTTTGCAGAAGGCATGGTTTGCATTTTGAGTTTGCCCTGATAAGGCATTTTTTCTCCTTCTAAGTCAAGTTCCAATAGGTGGAGCATCGCAGGAGGAAACACTTGGAATGAAATTTCAGCCCTATTGAAGCAGGGAAGAGACCATACTGATGAGCAGTACCCAAGAACCTTTAAATACAGCTGTTACTAGGATTCACCTATCAGAGGCTCCCTGCTCTGCAGAAACCCTGCAGATGGGGAGGGAGCCTTTCTATAAAAATGGTAGATGCAGAAAGCTCACTTGTTGAGAAATGTTTCGTCTACCTACTTGAGAGAAGTTCCTTATTGATTTTCCTTCAGGATCCTTCTGTCTCTTCAGAGCTTCTAAGGTTTTTTCTTGCCTTTGCATAGGGTAGGATGGTTTGGTGGCAGTCTGCCTTGTTGTGCCAGTGAAGAACAAAGAGTCTGAAGAGCTACAAGTATTGTTTGCCTACTGATCTGGCAGGAAAATTGACGTTTTGTTTTTTTTCTGGGGACTCCCCAGATGACAAAGGGCTTTTTTACTTTATGTCTGTTAGCTTGCTTTCTCAAGAATGCAGGGCTTAGGGGATGGGTAGAGTCTCAAAGCACTTTGTGCCTAAAAGTTGCTGGAAAACAGGCACTGGATACAGGAGGAAGATCTGAATTAATGCTCCTAATGGTCAGATGATTCCAGTATGAGCTCAGACTGTATTAGTGGTATCAGATAATCTGCACGGTACAGGGAGGAGGTGAAATAGGAAACCAGGCTCCACATGTCTCCTTGCCCATGGAATGGTTTGGTTGGCAGGGCACTTACAGTGCTGTGCTGAAGGTGCCCTTCTGTCTGGCCATTGGCAACAGATTTCTTATATGAAGCAGAATCCCATGGATGGATGAATTTTCTGATTGGAAAAGGCCCAACCCTATTCCTTGTCAGTTTATCTTCCCTGTAAGTTCTAGTCTTGCAAACAGTCCTCTTCAGTGCAGTTCTTGTGAGATCAGGTTTATAAAGCAGGATCTGGAAGATCTCTTTCCACTGCAGACTTTTAAGGAGGCTCTAGGCCACACAGAGTTAGTGTTACAGACCTCATCTCTCAAGGGGTGACATCAAAGCTTGTCTGACCTCTCCCTCCATCCTGCATGCTGTTAGGCAGGTTTGTATTTTGAGGCACAGATGTTTGTTTTCTTTCCAACATCATGATTGCTCCTCACATGTGACTGGCAAATGCCAGGGCTCTAGCCAAGCTGTTGAGGAATGCTGGGTGCAGCCTGAGATGTTCAGCATCTAACTGGACTAGGATCTTTGAGAATAATGCAAGTTTTCCTTTGGTCATGACTCTTTAGACAGAGACACAAGACCCTATTGCTTGGGACCAAATGTGTAATAAAAAGCTCTGGTTCTAGAAACATTTGGAATGACAAGGGGGTCCCTTAGGTTAACAGGTGTTAGAGTGGCTATTTTTTTTCCACTGTTGCGATGGTGGCCAGACACCTGAGCTCCCTGTTGTGTGAGTTCTGCAACTTTGGAAGGATCATCTTACAGTCCTGGCTGTCTACCTGTACTCAGAGGGATCAGCCTGTCTTCCCGGAAGTTCTGTGCTGGCAACCTGACATGATCACAAAGCCAGGCTCAACATGCCAAGCAGAACAGACAGGTCTGTCACCCTGAAGTGGCCACAGCACACCCCCCTAAGTGGGCTGGCCCATTCAGGGTGTGCAGACCAGCAGCTTCTGATGGGGAATAAGAACTGTATTAATGTTGACCAGGAGACTGTGCATTCTCTACCTCAGAGCAATGAGATGGGAACAAATATGAAAATACGAATAAAGCCTCCTTGGAGCACTGCTGGCAGGTAGAATTGTGCAACAAGGTTCATTCTCACTTCAGGCTGTGTTTTAGCCCTCTCTTGAGGGACCGTGTATTTGGGGTTCTCCAGCAACTGCAATATTGAATTGCATGAGTGTCAGCAAACCTGTGTCATTTTGGCATTCCTACTGCTGAGCTAAAAGGGGACCTCTCTCACAGGAAGGGGTTGGGAGAGACAAGAAGGTAATAATCCATTGTCTCACTAGTCAAAATCAATTTTAGATATGGTATTAGTTGAGTACTTAATACTGTCAGAACAGGAGAGAGGAACCTCTGCACATTTGCCTGAACTATTGGCAGGGGCACAAGGGATGAATAAATCTTGTCAGGTGTCTTTTCAGCAGGTGCATCCAAGTGGCTGATGGACCTCAGACAGTTCAGGTTTCCCTGGGCACTTTCCTGGCCTCTGAAGCTGTTTGATCTTCACAAAGCTGGCAAATACTGCAGGGTGGGTCCTGTGCCGCATTCCTGGAGAAAAACTTGAAATATATTTATTAGCAGAAAATAGGATTGATGAGGTTTTTTTTTTTTAAATTTTTTTGTTGTTGTTTTGTTTTGGGTTATATTTTCATCATGCCAACTTGCTTGCATAACTTTGTTTTAGCTGCTGCTTAGAAAATACCTTTCTTTAGATTTGAAGATTTGTGATCTGAAGGAACAGAAGGGAATAGAAATTCTTCAACCTGCTGAAGTTGTACAGTTGTTTAATTTTTTCTTCCCCTCCCTTTTTCTTTTCTTTTCTTTTCTTTTCTTTTCTTTTCCTTTTCTTTTCCTTTTCTTTTCCTTTTCTTTTCCTTTTCTTTTCCTTTTCTTTTCCTTTTCTTTTCCTTTTCTTTTCCTTTTCTTTTCCTTTCCTTTTCCCTGGGTTTCTCCCTTGTTATGTTGGGAGCTTGCATTCAGGAAGGGTTTGCCAGAGCAGGGAGTTGCATTTTGTAAAAAACTTGGAAGCCAGGGCTTGAGGCGTTCACAGACCTAGACAGGGGTCTCACAGAATCACTATGAAGCAGCTTTATGAAATGAGAAATAGGCACAGTGTTTGGTCAGATCTCTGCTAGTACACATGTGCAGCATAGACTTTCCTGCTGTTTCGGCTGGGCTGGAGTGAACTTTATTCAGACCTGTGGCTGGGAGGCAGAAGTTTCTGAAAGTCAGTGTTCCCACAGAAGAGCCGTTGGGAGAGTCAGGAAAGCCAGACAGTGTCGCCTTTCTTTTTGTCCCATTCTTTACAAGAAAGGAGAAGTCTGGGTGGCAGTTCTTAATATAGGCTGCCAGGCAGGATGGAGAGTGCAAACTTCACCAATAAAGAGGAAAGCAGCACTTAACAGCAACTAATCCCTCTGTGGAAACCATGGGCTGGATTAAATCTCTTGATAACGCAGAAATGCTGCCCTCTCTGCAAGGATTCGACAAGCAATTTCAGAAAGCTGCTAACCTGTTCTGAAATTCTTTATTTTTTATAATTCTGCATTGGTCGTGTTTGGTTTGTTTATTTTAAATATGTTTTGAGCTTTTTGTTAAACTTGGTTTAAGAGCCACATTAGTTTCTCAGCTGTTTTTGAAGTTAGCTCTTCAGGAGGGAAATTAGAGGTTGATACAGCTGAAGAACAAACATTTTTTACTGGGCAATTGCTAATACTCTGCTTTGGAACTGTATTAGACAGAGCTGAATGCTTGTTTGCCAGCAGGGATGGAAGGGGAACTTCAATGGTACAGAAACAACAGTGTTTGAAAACACAGCTAAAAGTGTTTACTCTTTGGGTTTTTTTTCCTTTGTGCTACTTGGCTTGATTGCACATTTTATCAGGCCAGAAACAATAATGTGTGACTTAACCAACTGAGAACTGAGTTGGATGGTATTTGCAGAGTGAAATAGCAATTCTTCCCATTGGATTTACTTGGGATGGTGCCAGCAGCAGATGTAAACTTATACCAAGGAGGTATAAAGACATTTGAAGGAAATTTAGATCTTTTCATCTTTTTATTTAACAGATATTCTGGTCTTCTAGCTCTCCAGTACCCTTGTAGGTGAGGTTAACCATTCCTGTAAATTGTTATAACTTCTTAAGTCTTGATCCTGCCAGCTCCATGAGTCTTCAGTGTGGAAGGACCAGTCTTATTTCCAGTCCTGCTTCTTCAGTCTTTAGGGAAGAAAATGGACAAAATCTTAAAGGGAGAAAAAAAAGAGTATGTTTTGAAAAATGCAGGAAATTCCTTTCCTGGAATTTGAATGTTCAGCTCATTAATTTTGAATTTCCATGCAGTAAACTGTTGTCTTGGAGAGCTACTCTTTCCCCACTGTGGGTGCAACATGACCCCTTGGTCCAAGTGTTGAGTCTGACACACGAGGCACAAAAGGGGTTTTGAATTACTGTACTGAGGGACAGTATATTTCAAAGGTTGCTTGAAAATATGTTTTTGGAAAAATTCTGTTGAGAGAGATGACAGCTTCCATAAGAGGCACAGTGCTCAAGGAGAGTGTAAAATCATTCAGATGGAGAAATACACTTGGGTTATGTACTCCTTAAGGCACAGTTTCCTCAGCAGGGGAGTGAAATGGGTGTTCTTCAGTGTATTGAACTGACCTCTGCAGTAGAAGAATACTAGGGATTTTTCTTTTTTTGTCTGTTTAGACTGGACAGCCATTGTGAAAGGCCAGTCTTAATTGTGTGTTAATAAACTTGAGCTATTACAAGGATGTACTCACTCTGATAATGTCTCCTACATCATGCATGCAGTCAGTTTGGTTATTTGTTAGTATCTGCAGTGTGATTGCATTATATATTGCCAAAAAAGGTCATTCCCCTATTCCAAAACAATTCCAGTATAAATATTGGACAGTCTCAGTTAATAAAGATAATTCTGGTTTGTTTCAGTAAAAGTGTATTCCAAAAGGATTTAAAGGGTTTTCAGATATTTTTGCTGAAGTTTGTTATGGACTGTCTTGTAGCAAAGATGCAGGACTGTTTTTGAATGGTAAATTTTTTGTGAAAATAGCAGAAGCAAGTGGAAAAACAGGTGGTCTTTCTTTGGAGAGGAAGAACAGTTTATGTGCAGGGCTGGGAGGGGAGGGTTTGGAGACCTGACTGTGGTGGGAGTCAGAAGGTCAGAGAGGTGACGTGATCCATCAGTCATAGAGCTCTGGAATGATGTGATGCACCCAATTGCTCATGGTCTGGGACTTCTCTGTGAATGGATATCAGAGTCAGTTGCCAGACTGGAACTTTAAACCAAGCTGGAGGCTTTTGCTCTCCCTATTCCATGACCTTTGGTGGCCATAAATAATTCAGGGAGGAAGCGTGCATTATCAGGACTGGATGCCCTTACCGTGAGCCTGTGGTTATAGTAGGTTAAAAGAGCTGCTTTGTCATGCTGGATGAAGGTGACTTAGAGCTGGGGTGTTTTAGCTGGAATGTCTTTTGAGCTGGCTCAGTCTCCAGCTGAGGCCTTAATTTTTGAGGAGGCTGTTTGGGGAGCACTTTGTGGTGATCTTCCTCTCCAAAACAGTGTGGCCCAGATTCTTAACAAGTGGTCTGGCAAAGAAGCTGATGGACTCAACACTCATTCACAGCCAGAGGACTTGCCCTATCAAGCCTGACTCTCTAATTTGCTGTTCCTCGCCCTTCAGCTCTGCTGAAGGAAAAGCAGTCCTCTTGGGTGAAAAGGAGAAGAGCTGTTCAAAAGCTGCTAGGGAAGAGCAAGAGCAATTTGTTGATCCATATGTTCACACTTTGATGGGACAAACCACGTTCTGTAACTCAACCTGGCCCTGGAGGGCACTGTTCCTATGTCCCCCGTGGCTGGTCCCTTGCAGCTATTGCCTTCCAGCTCAGGGAATTCCAATAGCTGATCCAAATGCCCGGGTCTTTCCTTTGCTGCATTGTGCATGCCACGTGTTCTAATTCTGTCCTGCATTTGAGAAACTCTCAAATTGTTCAGCAAGGTGGTTGTGAACCTGTGAAGGAGCTTTACTGGCCTCTTAGGGGGTCTGCATCCAGCCTGTCCCTGCTGGAGTCCCCCTCCAGCATTGTTTTGCTTTGTAAGAGCTCTTTGGCCCCTCTCCCTCCCAGCACGCACCTGCTCCTTTAGCTCTTTCTCCAGCTCAGTCGTGGCCTCAAATGCCTTTTCTGGGTTTTTTCCTGATTTGGTTGCTTCATTTTGCATCAGGGCCTGGGTAAAAATAAAAATACTTCTTGCAAAAATATCAGCATTTAAAATGAGCGTTGCAGAGGAGGAGGCAGAGGAATTGTGAAGGGGAATTTGTGCAAACAACACTATTTATACTATCTATTCCTCTTGATACTGTTACTGTTGGCTATAGATAGGGTTTAATTAAGCTATGTTAAATGCCTTCCCAAGTAATAGGCATTGATATTGTTGAAGTCCTTTTGCCTGGAATGTGACATTGATGCCAACTGAATTAAATGATGCCATTTGGCTTTATTAGCAACAGAGCTATGATGCAGTGACTATGTAGCTCCACAGTTGTGCCACTTTTTTGGCCTCTGTTAGGTGCCTGCTTAAGGCTGGAGCACACAGAAGGGAGGGTGGAAATTTACCTTCTTACTTGAGACTGAAATTTCCTCCTTTATTTTCAGGCTATTGAGAGATACATATTCTCTCCAGTTTCTGCTTTTTTGAATAGCATGAACTCAGGAATGCAGTGTTTTTTAATAAGAGCAAACCTGCTTTGAATAAGAGCAAACCAAGTAGAAAAAAATTGCCCCCAAAATTATGAATTAGGCATACAACTGGATATGGTTAGGATGGCCAGGTGTCAGCAGCACACCCAGGAGCTGGGAGGTCAGTGGTCTGTCTCTGGGGCAGTTATGATGGTAGAGTGGTGCCTATGTGCAGTTTGGCACCCCAGACTGGACAGACTGAGGCTGACCCTAACAGAGCCTGTGTCTCCTGGTGAAGCTGTGTTTTCAGCACCTCAGGAATTGGGCCATCTGCTTAAGGTGTCAAGATTAAAGCATTCAAAGTCTGAAAACTCTGGCTTAAGCTCTTAAGATTCTTAATCTCCCACACTTCTTGAGGCAGGTGCCTGCTTCTTGCATGGGGTTTGTTCTGGTGGAAGAAGTGACCACTTCTGAATGGTTATCTTGCTGCCCTGTCTTCTGCTCTATGCAGCTGCTGCTGGAGCATTTTCTTTGTCTCCATTGGCTTACCTTAGATAAAGTTTTTTTTCCTAATAAGCTTCTTATTTAGCAAGGCAAGCTTGTGCATTTTTAGAAGGGAGGAAAAAAGTCCACTAAATAACGCAATGAGTTAGACCTGGAGGGAAGAGGACGTATCAGTCGAATATTTGAGGATGGATGGGGGGGTGGGAACATGGATTTATTTAAGAGAGAAAAAAGCAAGAAAATTCTTGTTTCAGTTTGTTTGATAATTTTGGTCATAACTGAGAACCAACCCTTGAATTCATGCTAGAGTGCAAACACAGTGCTTGGACTGTACCTACAGGGCAGGCATAATGCAAAATGACCTAAAGAAGCCAGACAGAGGAATAACAGACCAAGATAAATCAACTAACGTAGGAGGAGCCTTTAAAAGGAACCTGCTTTTGAAGGTGCTTGGATGGCCTCGGGGTAGGCAGACACTGAACTACATTGCAGGTGTGTGAGTGTAGCACAGTGTGACTGCAGAGCCCAAGCATCCTGCCAGGGAGGAAGGGAATTGCTTTTCCGTGCTGTCTGTCACAGCACCACTCCTGCTGGAGCATCACTTAATTTAGACTTGACTGACGATAGGAGCTAAACTGCCAAAACTGTGGGTGAAGAAGGAGGGAGAAACAACTGAAAATGTTGAGCACAGTGAAGGGACTAAAATCTTCATATAAAAAAATCCTGGAATGTCAGGGTTTGTGTCAGTGCTAGATGCACACCAGGGGCCCCAGCCAGTTCAGCATCTCGAGCCTGTCTTGTTTCTAAGTGTCCTCTGTGGGAGAGGAGATGCTTGGTTTGAGCCTGTGGTTATGAGGGTAAAAGAACCTTTCATCTTAACTGATTGGTCATGTGCAAAGAGTGCTTGCAAAACATCCGGAGAACCAGGGGATTTATTTGTATCTTTCTGTAAACATGCTGTAGATTGCTTTGAGGAAAGTAACTCTGCATCCTGGAGATCTGTTCTTGTGTTTTATAAACTGCCAGAATGGCTGTTTTCTAGAGAAAAGTGATCCTTTTAAAGGCTGATATTAGACATATAGAAGGTGCATTAATTTTCTCTTACACTAGAATAGAGATTTTAAGATAGATCTTTGCTTCTACTCAGATTTCAGTTTAGGTCAAACAACTGCTATTCACCTGTTTCCAAGGCTGGCTTTTTTTTTGCAGTGCTATTGGGCCAGTCTCTCACCTGTACTGGCCTTTTTGTTGTTGCTAGAGCAGTTTCAGAGGTTAGTGCTATGTCTCAGTCATTTCTGAAAGTCACTTGAGGGATTTTTAGGTAAGAAGCCACATCCTTAATGTTAGTGTCCTCGCCTAATTTGTTTTGGTTTGTTTTTAATGTTAAGAGGCAGCAAAAATCAATTTTTACTGTTGGATGAAAAACTTTTGTCTTTATCCTTGATTGTTGAATTCAGTGAGTCTGAGCTCCTCAGGCTGGCAGGAATGGGTGAAAAACCTGTCCCCTTTCCAGCCCGTTCATGCACGTGGTGAGCTGACTGTGACTTACTGCACAGAATGGGGAATGAGGGATGAGATACAGCTTAATTACTGATTAATAAAATCTAACTGGCACTTTTCCTGGGATAAAGGAGAGAATTAAATGATGTTACAGTTCCTTGCCACCTTAATTTCAAGGTATTGGATAGATGCTAACAGCAGCTTTCCATTTCTGCTGGTTCATGGTGCACCAGTTTGTTTCTCCTGCAATGGGTGCCAAAGCTTCCTTTTCAGTTCCTGCTCCAAGGTCAGTCAGAAAAGCAGATTGTTGAGATGGTGAAGAGTCACAGTGTCTTTTGTTTTGGTGTTCCAATGCATTGACTTTCTGACAACTGCTGTATAGTATGGATGCTAATGACCTGGACAGTTTACCAGGAAAGGAGGGGAAAATCGTGCTGTTAGTTCTTCTCAAGATGATTTTCTTTCACACAGACAGAAATGATTCATCCAAACTCACTCTTAAATCAGGTGAGATGTCATCCAGGGTGGTTGGAGGAGGGGAGGGAGCATTTTGATTTAGGACTGCAGTAAGCTGCTGTCTAGCCAGTTGTATATGAATATGCCAAGACACTCAGCAAAAGTGCCTGTTCTGCAGTACTCATGTCCTGTTCTGGGAACTCCTTTCCATAAATGGATTATTTGGAGGCTCTGGAGCATAATATTCCCAATCATGTTACCTGTAGGGTCACCATGCCCTCTAACATGACTTGCAGAGAGTGGCTTTGCCCTGTGTTATGTGTTTAAAGAGCATTACTGTGATTATCCAGCAGGGTGGATTAATGGGAGTTAATGGATATGTGAGGAAGGAAGGAAGGGAGAGGTGCTCAGGAGGTGAATTTGAGCTGGCAGACTTGTTAGCAAAACAGTGCAGTCTGCTTGGGAAAAAATCAACCAAAGAAGCAGCTCTGCTCTGCCCTGAAGAACTCGAGGACAACAGTAAGGTGCTTGTATGGGAAGTTGGGTCATTAAAACTGTCACTAGTGAGTTGTGGTGATGTTTGAGGCACCCAGTAAAGTCTTCTGGAATAAAACAGGAGAAAAATAATAAAAAAAATCCTTCTGTCCTGCCAAGTCTTGGAAGCTAAACTGGAGTTGCTCTAAAACCTCAATGTTTCCTAGCTCCAGCCCATGGTGTAAGGAGCAGAATCCTACCTAGGACACTAGGGGTGGGACACTAGGATCTCAGATGGAGGCAGTTGGATGCTGCACAGCAGCTGGATCTCTGCCATCCATGAGTGGGCAGGCTTGGTGAGGAGCTGCCCGTGGCAGTGGTGGGCAGAGGAGGCCCCTGTGGCAGAAGGGGGTGAAGGAGTGACCTGGCCATCAGAAACCCTTTGATGTTCTATGTCTGAGAGGTGCACACTGTGTTGGGAGTTGCACAGACTGCTTGAGGAAGGGAATGGAAATGTTCTCCTTGTCACAGAAGATCTGATTGTGTGAAAGAAATAATTGTGTTTTAGGTTGCTGAATAGAAAAACAGGGCCCAACTGCACCAGGGGTAATGAAGAGCTAGAGAGAGTGAGGGCTGGAGTGGAGCTTCCAGGGGAGGAAATGAGTTTTTTTTCTTTAGGGGAAATGGCACTAGTGCCAGCTCTTATCTAAAAAGTGTTTAACCTTGAGCATCTTTAAGACAGGGATTGTCAAAGAAGTCCCTCGAGTGTGATAGTCTGCCGTGTTTTTCTGCAGCAGGTGTTGGTGGGGCTGAGTCCTGCTCTGAGCAGGTTCTTAGCACCACTGCTGCCCTTGGCAGAGGCTGCCTGTGCAGTCCCCTGGCTGTCCTACAGCCCTGCAGACACAGATGCTGGGCCCCACAGTCAACAAGGAACAGCAACACAGTTTGGTTGCCTGGGTGAGTTAAGGTTTCCCCATCATGAATGGAGCTGTGAATGAAAACCAGGATGGGACAGTGGAGTGGCAGGCCTTGGAAATAAAGCCCTCCTTGAGAGCCTGCAGTGTCTGCCTGCCAGCCTGCAGTGATGGGCAGTGGGAAGGGAAGGGACAGCTGCCCACTCTGTTGAGGGAGGATCCCTGCAGCACATTTTTGGAGCCCAGGGATGGTGTGGGCCCACAGCCAGTCATGCTGTAGGTATGGAAGGGTATCAAAAGCCTTGATGGATATTTTTAGCCAGAACAAGTAGGGGCAAAGGTTGAAGGGCCAGAAAAAAATGAACTATTCCTGTGTTTTCAGTCTCCTGATGCTGAGGAACCAGGTGTCCTTTCTAAGGGATGACTAATTCCTTGTTTCATGGAATGGAGAACAGAAAAAAAAATTTTTTTTTCCTCATCAGATGAATCAAGTACTTGTTTTTGGAGGTGAATGTGTCATGTTTGCAACCTGCTGCCTTCAGAGCTTCCTCCTCTGTTCTTCCTTGAGCTGTTGATGGGTCTGTGGCACTAAGACATGTCTTTATAATGTAAACATCAGCTCCCTCCCACGTGGAATATCAAAAGACTTGAGTGATGTCCCTTTCTTATTTTAAAAAAGTAGGGTTGGAGTTGGAGGAAAGGCTGTTCAAGCAGCAAGAATTGTTCATTTACTCTGGTCTGTTACTGTAGGGTTGGGCTGTGCATGAATCCCAAGTCCTTCCTGTTCCCTCTGTGACCTCTCCCTTCCATTCTTTCCTCTCATCCCTAAGATTTTTTTTCTGTGGTGATGCTATTGGGGAAGATGCAAAAAGGGGAAACCTAGGGTCTGAAAGATGTGCAGACTCTTGTGCCATGCTTAAAGCACTCACCTGTAAGGGGTCTCTGGGTGATAGGAGATTAAAATGTGGAAAAGAAGGTGTGTGTTGAGACAAGAAGCTCTTTAATTTCTTCCTCCTGCTGCTGCCTCCCTTAGTTTTCTGAGTATCGTAACCTTCTGATGATATTTTTATTCACAGGATATTGTCTCCTGTAATCATGGTAGGCCTGCTACTCTAACCCCATATGCATGTACCAAGCCAGATAAATTTTTAGTATCCTGCAACTGTGGCCAGGATAAGCGGGGATATGCTTATATACTTACATCAACAAGTGGTTGGAAACATGACGAAAATGTATGAAAACAGAATCTGTTTTCATGGTGACAGGCTGCGAGACGAAAATTCATGTATAGTGCTTTCTGCTGCCTTTGCTGTCTGGCTCTGTGGCTTCCTTACCAAAGTCCATTGATCTGCTTTCTGTTTGTTGCTGTCATTCTCTCTAGTGTTCCTTCTAGTTGTCAGTCATGCTTGGATTGGTTTTGCCATTTCTGTAAAGGAAAAAAGGGTACAAGTCAGGATATCCTCTGTTCAATCGGCTGTGACTGCTCTGGGAGGGTCTTACTGGGGTGAGAAGAGGAGGAGATGGTGTGAGGTCAGTCAGTTCCCCTGTTCTTATGCTTTGTCCTTGGGGCATGTTGCACTAGTGCATTTCTTTGGGCTTCACAACTAGTTCTTGCTAGTAACATGTGGATGCAGGGAAAAAAGAGGAGTTGGAGTAGATGTGTTTATTTACATGTATTAGTGTGTCTTGAGACCAATATTTGTGCATCCTGGATGCTTCAATCCTCTCTTGCCCAAGCAATAAATCTCACTTTGAGAATGACCATTTGGGAATGTTCTTTTGAACTCTTTAGACTGGTTTTCACTTTTTTTTTTTTTTTTTAACCTTGATGTCCTTGCTTTTTAGAAGAAAGAAACTCTGTGTGGCTGAGATGTAGCCTATGCCGAGCTGACTCAGGGTTCCAGAAGTAAACAGATTTTCATCCCGCCCTCACCACTACCCAGTGTTTAAAATCCAGAAGGTTGAAAGAGAGCCAGGAACATAACATCTTTGTCTCCTTCAGCAGTAGCTGAAGAAGCCAGCTGGACTTGCCTACCTGTCAGGAATCTTACCTTGCAAGAGCATAGGAAAAAACCATACAAAATGGCCCCAGCAGTGGTAAGGTAAAATGCTCGGAGTTGTTAAATTAAGCACCTGATTTTTTATATTGTGCTTCCTCAGAGGCTATTGAGAATACTCTCCCCACTGTGATAGAAAGGAAAAGTAATGATACAGAAGGACATCATGGTTTTGACAAAACTAAACAGTGCCTCTGTGAGAGAGGCAGTTTTTCAGTGCTGATTTTGCTGGATTTGAAGGGAACTGTGAGTTTCTCCATTCCTTCTGTAATAAACATTATTGTTTATTAGTGACCTACATGTAATTTAGGGTTGTTTTGTACCACGGGTTCATACTCCTTGTACAACTGTGGCCACATTGCTTGTTCTCTAGAGGTCTCATTCTGATGTCTTCAAATAATGAAGAGGAAGTGGTTCTGTGTTGGGATGAAAAAAAGTTTTTGAGCACATGTGTGTGCCAAGCCTTTGCACGTAACCTGCTCTCCTCCTGGCAGTGCTGCTGTGGTGTGGGTGAGACTGCTGTGCTCTGTAGCAGAAATGCTCTGGGTTTGCCTTGTCTGTGCTGGTGAGGATTGGCAGAGACAGACTGCCTGCTTTCAGTGAGAGTCTTTGGTTTATTTGTGTCCCTGCTCTGAAGTCAGAGATGAGAAAGAAAGTATTTTGTGCTTGCACTGGAGCAGTACCAGTGCTGTTGTGTGATGTGCTTGTTTCTTTTGATACAGAAGAAGGTTCTGTGTTTGTTTCAGAGGAAGATGTCCAAGCATTTTATGTTCACCCACAGGTGCATGTGGAAAAAATAGCTGCAGCTGGATCCTCCCCTTCACAAAAACCTGGTGATCAGCTCTGATTCTGCATTTATTTCTTCCTTTCCCCTGCTTAGCAAAGCACCTAAGGCCTAGATAGCATCAGCTGTGCATCATTAAAGGTCCTACTTCCAATCCCACCTTCCTTTCAATCCCTCATGGTAATCTCCAGCCATCTCCACACTTGGCAGACAGCCAAGTGCTTAAGGCCTGGATACCCTCCTCAGCTACTGAGAAGGGCTTTCCCCAGAGAGATCCAAGGGAAGCCCTGGGAGCCTGGTCCTGTCTGTGCTCCCAGCTCCTGTTTGGTGTCAGAAAGAGTGCCCTTGCTTTGACTGTGTTTTACTGCTCTTGGAAAACCTGAAGCTGTCACATCAAACAACTTTTCAGAGCTTTCTGTCCTCTAATCATAGACCAGCCAAAACCCTTCCTCTTCCAAGTTAAGACTTCTTTCTCATGATCTGTGGTGTTCCACAGTAATATCTATTTAGTTGTTGTTCTAGATCCTCATTGTTGTATTTTTTCTTTCTCTTCCCATCATCTTTAGCCTTTGCCTGTGGCAGCTGTGCAATCAGATCAGAATCCAGAGGAAGCTGCCTCTTTAATCCTAGCTTGCATTTAATAATAGGGCTCTGGTTCTTACTGAGGAAATAACATTACAAAGTGCATTGGCTCTTCTTTCAATCAAAAGTTTAATTAGTGATTTGGGAAATATAAGGTAGTTTTAAGCTCTTAACTGCTTTCCAAAGTTCATCCTGAGAGTAGATACCACAATTGCAGAATGGTCTCATCAGCCTGAGAAACTGTCTCAAAAAGCTACATAATTTTAAAAGCAATTTAGATATAAAAATAATTTTGTAATAGTTTAGATGGTATCTCTCTAAAAGTCTGATAGTAATGAAGTCTCAGAAACCCAGTGCTCAGTTTCTTGGAAGGTTTGTCCTGAATGGATAGCAAAACCTACCCCAGAAGTTCGTGAACTGTGAAGATATGTGGTAAAGTTGGTTTGGAGCTTTGCCATTACAGTTTTATCACCATAATACTGGGTCATACTCTGTGTGGCTTAGAACAGTAGATTCACGCTTTTTTAAAAAAAAAACACTTGAATCTCAGTGAGAACTTCAAGTGTTATAGAAGGTGTGTAAATATTGAGGTTTGGAAATTACTCTTTGTGAGTGAAGCCAAAGTTTTCAGTCAATAAACTAGTTCCTAAACCACTGAATTTGAATGGGTTTGCCTCAAATTGTAGCTGACTTATCTGCATCTCCCTTGTATAATTAAGAGTTTAAAAAAATTAGAAATGCTGAGACTGGAATTCAACATCTTATCTTGAAAAAGGCTTGGCAGTGATTCTCCGTCTTTAGGAATGGGTGGGAAATTTTTAGTGTTGAAATACAAGTTTAGCAAGTCTAAATCTTGGTGTTTTCCAGATTGATAGAAACAGGAGACATTCTGCTGAAATAACCCAGCCTTTCTAGTCCTTTATCCCAAACCATCCCCACTGGTGTGATGTAGTAAAAACAATGGTCCAGCAATTTACGAGAGGGCCTAAGTGCAGAAGTGCTACTTGGAAAATCAATTCCACCCCTCGGGAGCCAGACTGGGACATCAGAAACCATTGGTTACTTTCAACCCAACCTGTATTGCTATTTTTAATTGAGGTTTGTTTCTCAATCCTGTTTCAGCATCTAGCCCTTGCATTCTTGGGTTAGCACAAGGAGGGACAGTGATACAGAGGCAGGAGAGAGAGTGGGAAATGAGGCTTTTTCTGTGGCCTTCTTGGGAAAGCTTTTAAGTATTCATGAAACTGTGGCCTGTGCAAAGACTCCTCTGTGCTTCGGGAATTTCTGCAGTGCAAAGCAGATTTTTCTCTCCATCCCCTGAGCAGGGTAGTTCCATTCTGGAATGAAGGTGGAGGAGATGGTGTATCCATCTGTGCTGGAGAATGTACTTCAAAGGAAGGTCCTATTGTTTCTTGCAGGAGACGAATTAAAGCAGAACTTTGGCTCTGGAAACTGCTACCATCAGGTCTCCTGGAAGTGATTAGGTGGCAGTGCTTTTGAATGATTTGTATATTTAAGCTGTCTACAGAAGATGGATCCCATGTCTCATATCCAGTGTCTGAAGGTTTTTAGGATGGGTATTTTTCTGAAAAGCCAGATTCCTTTGATATGCAGCCCCCCGCAGTGCGAGTCAGAGGTGCAGAAGGTAGGAACAGCCCAGCCTATTCTTTCCTGCCCCATCCTGTTTCCTAGCGCTGCTGGAATCGATCCCTGTTGATTCTGGCACGGTCGTGCGAAAGCCACCAGGGGACAAAGGCTCCTTTTGTTGGGAGCTGCAGCCCGGGGCATGGACGTGCTGCTCAGCACTTGCCTCTTGCTGGGGCATCACGCAGCGATTCCCCTGCCATTTCAGAGCTTCCTGGGATACGTGTGTGCCTCGGCTTGCAGTCACCACACTGACCAGGGAGTGCTTCCTATTGTCATATTCTTGGACAGGAAGAGGAGAAAAGGCACGTGTGAGGTGGAGGTTTGCACAGGAGGAACCTAAATATTGGGTGATTGTGACCCTTTGTGGCCTGGTGCAGGTAATAAACAGTGAATCGACAGTGACAAACAGACATTGTTCCCTGTTCTCCTCTACTTTCACTCTTTATGCAGCTAATCTCAGTTGTGTGTTTGTTTCGGGGTTTTGTTTTGTTTTTCCTAAACCTCGTCTTTGTTCAGTACTGGTGTTTAACACCACTGAAACTCTGCAGGCTGCAGGTCACTGAGACTAAAGTGTGGTTGTGGGAGCAGCAATTGGAGGTGTTGGAGGAGCAGGTTGGGATTCCCGAAGGAGCTGGGGAACACCCACCTGCTAAGAGAAGTTCTCCTCCCTTCTCAGGTTTCTGTTCCCCTCCATGGGAGCATTCCAGTTCCTGTCCTTGCTTGGCTGTGGTCACACGGAGCTGTTTAAGGAGCAGGAAGTGAAACCTGTGACAGGATAGGATCCATCAGAGAGGCTTTGTTCTGTGTCCATGGCTGATGAGGAAGAGTCAGCAGAGCACCTCTCTTGCCAGTGAGAACTCAAAATCTCATGTTTAATCTTTGAAGCAGTGATTCATGCCCATCTGCAGCATTGTCCAGTGTGGTGGGGCACGGAGCAGCTGCTGACAGTAGCCTCAGTGCCTACCCTCAATCTTGCAGGTTTTAGCAGAAGTATTTAGGTGATGGCATTTGCCATATGGGCGTGAAGGCTCAGAGATGTGTGCACATGCCGGTTTTGTTTTCCTGAGCTACCAGTGTGGATAGCCGCAGCCACGGAACACTTGCTGGTTGCTGTCATGACTCATTTTTATTAAAACCACTCTGAGCCAAAATTAGTATGTAGGAGGTGCCCAGGAGGCTGGTGTGACTGTGCTGGAAGGACACCCGTGTGAGCCAGCACGTGGCTCATGCTGACGCCTGCAGCACCCAGGGCTGAGGTGCAGTGACCACAGCTGTGATACTGGTGTGGCTGAATGTGGCTGAGGTTGGAGCCTTACTGGATATATAACTTCAGATAGCTGTACTGGCAGGCCTGGCATGGCTCTGTTTAAAGACCAAGAAAGAGATATTACTTAGTTCCCCTTAATTCTGCTTGGGAATTACAGAAAAAAATAGAAGCCTTCATAAGGTTTTTAGCAAGAAATCTTATCACTATTGTTCTTTTGTTTCATACCTCACTGACTCCAGGTTTAAGTCTTTATTCATAATTGAAGTAGATTGTGTTGTGTTAGTCTTAATGAAGCACTTGTTCTTTTGTCAGACACACCAGGTATTGGCTCCTGTTGGAGGGGTTAGACCTGGAAAACTGGCTTGTGTCTAAGGTGAAGGAGGTGTTTTCCATTCCCATAGCTGAGTTGTATGTGAATGTGTCAGTGGTGTTGAAGGAGGTTCCCTTAAAACCATGGAGAGGAATGTACCTCATGAAAAAAGTCTCATCCATGTTCTATATGAACTAGAGCAGGGCTTCAAATATTTTCTTGGGTCATGGGGCCTTAATTTTCTTTTACAGGGGTTTGGCCTTCTCTGTAAATGCCAGATATACAGCTCGCTTTCCATAGTTGTTCTTCATTGGCCTTGAAGTCTGCAGACCACGTGCTAAAAATCACGCGACATTCTTTTGTGTTTATTGCCAGATCTGTAATTTCAACCCAGTATCTTCTGGCCTTGCTATCTGTTTAACTCCCTGTGCTGTTTACAGTTGGGAAAAAAAAAAAAGTTGAACCATCATCCCACAATCTAGCATGACTGTTGCAGAGTGAGCTCAGACATTTATTTTTTTCCTAACATGGTCTCCTGTATCTGGAATCCTGTGCTGATGTAACAGATTTGTTTGTGGCAAAGGTCTGAAAACTCAGTGGGGTTTTCTCCCCATTCTGAAGAAGCTTGATGAATGACAGAGTACCTTTCATGTGTCCTTTGTATTCTTGGGGTACTTTTCAAGTAAACCCTGGCAACCCCCACTTACGTTGTGTTGAACCACTGGAAGCACAGTGTGTTGGTGAGAGCTGGACACTCTCATCCAAACGTGAGCAAAGCAAAATTGCCTGCTCAGATCTGGCTCCCAGAGTGGTGAGATGGCTTTGCACTGAGTGCCTCCCTCTTTATGGTGGAGGTTGTTTGGCTGATGCCCATGTTTGCCTGACTGTCACTGTTTGTCTCACCTCCAGATTGACAATTGTTTTCATGGATAATCAGAGAAGTAGTAACTTCTACGGCAGCTCCCATGTGTCATCTGTGGCTGCTTTCTGATCCTTCTCACAGCGCCAGGTCATCTCTTGTGGTTTCTGCCTTATTTCATGTATTGAACCTTTGCCCTTTCTCTTCCCCTTGAGCATAGATTTAGACTCTCCTCTGCAGGATTTGTTCTCTGGGAATTTAATTTTCTGAGTAGGTGAACAAAACCTTCAATCACTCCAGTCACTGAAATCTTAGTTCCCTTCTTTTGCTGATTCTTGCTCTTCCCTAATTTCAGCAGCAGCAAGAACAGAAGCAGGCTTGGGAACCACCTGGATGAGGGGGTCTGTGTCAAAACAAAAGTTGATCTTAGGTTACCTATGGAAAAAATCCACTGCAAGGAGCTGGGCAAATGGAAAAGGCCTCTGTTGTATTTCATGTGTGGGATTAGGAACGGCAAAATTGCTTGCATGTAATTATCTGGAATAAAAATGCTTTAGATGTTGACTTTATAGTAAAGATTCAAACATGGCTCTGTTCCAGAGACAAGCTTTTCAAAAAGCTGTTTGAGAGACTGATCATTACATAAAGTTGTACATGACTGTCTGGAGACAGTTAATCTTTTAATCAGGTAGGTTTTAGAATAGGTAACTTGCCCTGTTTGTTGTAACAAAGCATTTAAATGTATCCTGTGGGACAGAAGTACAAAAGCTTGTTTGGTCCCTTCATTTTATTTGGCGTTCATGGTAAATTTTGTGCAACAGAATGAGTTGAATGGAATGCTGGCATTTAAGTGCTCCTACAGTGGCAAATCTACCTGAAGGTCACAGCTTGGTGGTTTTGTCACTGTGGTGGTGACCTGTACTGGCAGTAAAACTCAGAACACAGCCTGACTGGTTACTGGACAGGGCTGTAATGCATCAAAGTGTGAGTTAGAAAGTATACTGTGCTGAGTTTGCTCTTGTTCCAGTGTGTGCAGTCGGCTCTTTGTGTCTTTTTTACAGTGCCATTGAGTCTTGCAGCAGCATCGCCCACCCAGCACTGAAGAGAAAAGGAGTCTGGCCACTTTGCTCTCAGGGCAGAGATGCTACAAGGCTGGGACATACATGTCTGTACTGCTGCAGAGTGAGTCCAGGACTAGACATGTGTTAGGAAGCTCTTTGGTCCAACTTCTTAAGTAGATTGCGCACTTGAATCCTTCCTGATCATCCAGTGTAGTGCCAGGGTGTCTACTGCATGTCAATTCGACATGTTGAATGTGAAATGTAATGCCGGAGGATGTCAGTGCTCTCAGATACCATCAGGTATCTGTTCTGTTTGTGTGACAAAGTGTGTAAGGTGGGATTTCAAGAGACTGGCTCTTGGTACTGCAAAGGGAATCCAGAAAAAGTTTGTGAAATACAGAAATCTTAAATCTAATAGAAGATTTAGTGACTTTACATGTAAGGGTGTTCTGATGGTGTTCTTGCAAGCCATGTTGAATATTAGAGGGGACTTTACAAAGCTGCACGGTTGGTGGTGGCATAACCAAAGGTGGGCAGCAGTAAATGTGCATGAGATCTAAACAGGAATGATGTGGTTAAAGAGGCTTGCTGTCATCCAGAGACACCTTGAGTTGTAGCTGGACTTGCTGGCTCCTGGTAACCCTTTACAAATAAACTCTTGGGAAAGAGAAGATAAAAGCAGCTAGATGCAGTTCCAGCCTTCCTTTTGTGAGTGCTGCTAGCAATGGAATAAGTGTGCTTTAACCACAGAAGGTCAGCAAGGCCTTCGGGCTCCAGACAGACATGATTTTATTGTTAGCCTGTATAACAAGATTAGCACCAAACGACTGGCAGAACAAGCCAGGTGGTCTTTAATCTTCTGTATCTGGGTTGGTATGAAGACATTTTCATTATCATGACAAATGTTGTGGCTGAAAACTTTGACAAAATCAGGTCTTCAGTGACAAGTGTTTTCTGTGGGAACTCTCAACTTTAATAAACACAAAACATTGAAAGAGTAGTATTTTTTTTCTTTTTTTTCTGTTTGTTTGGCTGGATTTTTGTTAGTTGTTTTGTTGTGGGATTTTTTTTCTTTTTTTTTTTTTTCTTTTCAAAATATGAAAATTCCCACAGGGAACCCATGAAGTTTTTGAAATTTTTGGTGGGAGAGAAATCTCTGTAGTGAATCCAGAGGTGGTGCTGAACTTCCTGACTGAGGGGGCAGTGGATATCACAGTTGAAGCTACAAGTTATATGAGATTATCTCAACTTCTGGAGTGCAGGTTCCTTTCTGATTCCTGGGATGCTTTCACTTGTGTACCTAATGGATTGCAAGCTCCTAGTGATTGCTACAGCACAAAGATGTAATGTTCATAGTATTGAAAAGCAGGTGAATCTTCATGAAAAATGAAGTCTATGCTAAATAAAGTTTGTGCTTTGACAACCCTGATATTCCCCTTCCTATTAACTGCTCCTGTGATTGTGGCTGACCTTTGTGCTGCAAGACCACAGGGCACAGCAGTTTGCTCCCATGCGGGAATGAGCTCGAATCCAGACTAGAATATCTTTATTTTGTCTTAATTTCAAGCCTCCTGTCAACAACACAATTGACAAAGTCAAGGGAATAAATCAGAACCACCCTGAAAATATCAATATGTATGTCATGATGAAACTGTTCTGGACTTTTCCTTATGCTGAAGTGAAGCTAATCCCATCTTTTTAGAATGACAAACATTAACCTATGTAAATACTGGGTGGGTTTTGCTTATCAAATACTGTGATGGGATGGAGAAGGGAGTTGTATTTTAAAAGCTGAGATCCTGGGTTGATAATGAAAATGCAATTTGAGTTAATAATTTCTGGCAAGATAACTTGTCCTCCTTGTAACTTTACATCTTTCCCCTTTTGCTTATTATCTGGGCATGGTAATTTTATGGTTCTTCATTGTAACAGCTCAAGAGGTTTGCAAAGGACTTTGATTTGCACAACTTTTGTAGGAGTGAACAGAGAAACCCAGACTCTGACCCCTGAATTTCCAAGAGGCCCCTTAAACACCTTTTCAAAGTGTGCTGAGAGCGAAGTCAGCTGTGCAGGAAAGGTGAGAACTGTGTACTTTTCTTGCAAGAGTTGGTGCTGTTTGTACCAGATGTATACAAAAAGCATGTGAAGATGGTGAACAGAACACAAGCAAGAGGTAGGCCAGGACAGAGTAGCAGGGTGGTATCACTGAGCACGTGAGTGTCTTAGCAACCATTATGATTCTGGCTGATATTTGTATCATTTTAGTTACGACAGAGGATTGAAGGAATGGTGACAATATTTGTAGACATACAGGTGCTTTTTAGTGGATAAACAGAAAGATAAGTACATGTGGTGGGCAGGAAGTGGCTGTAGTTCCAGTGATACACATGCATAGGGACCAAGGTAACTCCACTGCCTTAGGTACGGCGCAGCTTTGCTCCATGCAGAAAGCCACAAATCATATTTTTCTTCTGATTACTCTACTTTTTCTAGAGGTACTGTCTCTGTTCTGCTTTCAAAGGTCTATATTGGAAATTTAAAGTCTGTAGTGTATAACAAGACATCCCCTTCTTTACACCCTTTCCATATCCTGGATGCAAAACAAAATGAGTGGGCCTAGTTCTGTGCACAAGCACTGCCACAAAGCTGGAATCAAATAAAAGCAAGGGGGTTTGTTCCCAGGTTACTGAGTATCCACCTGTTTCCCAGAGAACCTTACATTCTCAGTGAGCCCTTTTTGAGAGATGAGAGATTGCAAGTGCCAGGCTGCCTCTGTGTCACTCTGTAATAGGATGTGACTGGGATGGTGCAAAGCAAATGCTGGTTCTTTGTGACACCTCCTGAGTGATGATGCAGGTGAACTGAGCCCGGGCTTGGCTCAGTCCACTCATGTGCTGCTCTGCAAACCAGGGGCAGCTGCACTGATTCATGTGTAAAACATTTTGTTTTCTGTGAATCCACTTGAAATTTCAGGCGTTTCCGAGTGAAGCTGTAACATCAAGTGGTGGCATGTGGAGCTGGGCTTTTGGAGAGCTTCAGGTTGTTGACAGTTCCCCTGGTTATTAATGGCCACAGCAAGGGCTCACAGATTCTGAGAATAAGACCCTGAGTTTGCTTGGGGGAGACAGCTGACAATGGTGTTTGATACAGCAATATGTCTCTGCCTGGCTTTTGACTGACAGTAACACAAACTTGTTCTCCTCCCAGCCACGGCTTAAACCTGGTGACATTTACAGCAGAGTTGACTTCGCCAGTCTAAGTTTAGATGGTGATTTTGTGTATGTTTGCCATGTGTGTGCTTAATAAGATAGAAAAACAGAGGAGGCCTTCTGCAAATGAAAATGTAACAGGAATTTCAAACCATGGCTGAATGTGAAAGAGGGAGGTGTTAAACCTTCATGGATTTTCATGGACTAATTGCTGTAGATTCTCATGTAAGATACTGGAGTGTTGAAAGGTTATTACCTATTTTGGGACTTTGGGTTTGCTCTCATTAAATGTGTGGTAAATATTCATAACTGTGGGACTGTCAGTATGACTGGGTGGCTTTGGGTTTTCTGGGCAAGATGAACTTAGAATTGGCTGGTAGCCTTAGCCCCACCTGTGCACAGCTAATGACATGTTTCGTGGGTGTATGTCCGTAAGCCATCTGGAAATAGCATGTGGTCTTAGCTGACTGCTGAGATTTCATTTCTTGCCTTGCATCCTTCTTTCAGAAGAGTCTCCTGTTAATGAACCTTGTTGCAAGACAGAAATTCTCCTGCCTCCCACTGCGGGCTGGGCCAAAAGAACGGGGCTGGTCTTGAAGGATAAGAAAGCCTGTTCTATTTGAATCTTAAAGCAAATGGTGCTGAAGCACAGTGAGAGAGGAGCAGATCCTTGTCCAGTGATGACTGAGGCAGAAATGTCCTGAACTTATGCATAACTTGACACTGTTAAAAAGTGCTTGAGTGAGAGCATCTTTTGGTCACTATTGCTTAGAAGGCTGTTTCAGATGAATGACCCAAAGAGGAATGGTTTTGCCTTCCTTTACAGACCTTTGGTAAGTTTTCATTCTTTCAGGAACATGACTTTGTTCTGATGCTGTCTTCTCCAAGGCCTGGTCTGGCAGCAGGTGTTTAACCCAAATAGAAATACCTGTCTCTTCAACTAGGTCCTGACGCTCCATATGCTCCATTAGATGTGTGAAGGATTTGCACCAATGTTCCCCTGACATAATGATGAAAAAAAGCTTGTGGAATCCCTCAACCCTTTTTGTACATCATGAACAATTTACTGGCTTCATGTTTCTGGAGCGTTGACCTGTCACTTCAGGCAGTGCTAACTTGGACAGAAAGATGTGGTTTCGAGTGCTGTCCAGAGAAGCCATGTGCATAAACCACATGAACTGAGAACAACACCAGCATTTAGAGAAGTGATTTCATCCATTCTTTATAAGACAGGAAAGCTCCTGGGTTTGGCTCCTTTTTTGTCTAAAATGAAGATGCAAATGTACAATCAGGGTAGAGAGACTGGGTTGCATCAACCCCCTCAGAACTGCTCTGTCATGTTAGCAGTCCACATATCTTTGTATCCACCTTACTTTGCTTCTGTGTTCCTGGTCAGAAACAATTGTATGCTTATGGCAGGTGGGAAAAAATTGCTGCAAAGGGTTTCTTATCATTCCCTTTCCCCTCTGTTTCCACTTCTTTCAGTCCTTGCTCTTCAGTTTTGCAAAACTACACTTATGTAACCAGTGCTAGCAGTGTTATCCATTGTCACTTGATATTTGTGGAGTGAGCTGCATCTTTTATCTGTAGGAGACTTGAGGATTTTCAATAATGTGTGCTTTGCAACTCTTCTGCCCTTTGCTAAGCTGGACACATGGTCCAGCTTCATTCTTGTTAGTGTGATAGTGCATTAGTACTGCAGCATTTCTGAAGAGTAAAACTCACGGGTCGGGATCCCACTGTAATCTGGAAGAGGAAAGGCCTTTTGCCTTGAGGTCACATCTGATGAATGATGATAGAAGCAGGCCAAGCTTTTGCAGCTGCACTGATGCTGTAATCAGTAATTCTGATTGCCTGGATTTGGGATTTTCTGAGGCATGGAGTACCAGGGTGAGAGAGAAGAGTTGGTCCACCAGCACTCTTGTGAATGAAAGGTACTGAGTTCTGCTGATTGATGAATCTTGTTATTTCAGTAACTATGTATGGGATAGTGCCAAAATTCATAGGCATTGCATGTGACATCTGTAACGATATGAGTGAAAAGCTATCTTTAGATATCTTTAGATACAGGTATCTACGATACCTATCTGTCTATATCTATCTGTAAAGATATTTACGATTGGGACTGCCTTTCTTGGACAAAAAAAGAAGAGGAAATACTTTTTCTTTCCATCACACTTCATCAAATAAAGAGATGTTTTGAGCCATTTCTAGTTATGTAATGCTCTCCTTGAAATACTTTGCCACAGTTTTAAGCTGTCGTTCCTGTGCTGTTTCATAAACTTGTTTTAATATTGATGAATGTATGGTGCACAGCTGGAATAAAAACAATCTGAGGCTCTTCTAACAGACCCCTCCTCCAACTGATTTATAGTGACCAAGTTTCCTCAGTGTGCCTTTTTCTTCTGCTTAGGGAGTGACAGCTCATGTCCACTTGTTTGTAATATATTCAGCATCTGTCGACACCCTTCCAGCATGAAGCTGAGCAGAGCCATCTTGTCCAAGGCTGGTAACTGAGCTCTGAGACTGCTGTCAAAAATAAAAGCTGCTGAGCTTGAACCAAATCTGGATATCTGAGAACTGGAAACTGTGAAGAGCAGAAGTTACTGAGTAGCTAACCGGAGCACTGCATGCTATACCATATACCATGTTTAAGGATTTAGCAAACAATTGCTGCTGCTTTAGCATATGAAGGAGCCCTCTCTCTTTAAAAAACAGCAAAACAAAAAAAGCAAAACCACCTGTGCCTCTCCCACTGTGGCTTCATCTGCCAAACTCCGAAGCTGCAGACCCTGAGCAGTCCCTGGTGTCTGGTGCGGGTGTGACAGAACCTCGGCACAGCACCCTTGCTGCCCTGTTCTAGTGTCAGTCGAGCTGGGCTATCTCAGCAGCTCTTGGCATCTTCTTCCACGAAGGAAAAAGACACTTGAGAATTCTGCACAGCTCTGTGTTGAGGACATAGTTGTGATCCTCTGGGAAGAGGGGGCAGCTGAACTCCTCATGTCGTGCCTGCTGTGGGAACATACGTGACTGGTAGCATGGGGACAGCATCTCCTTTCACACTGCTGGGAAATTCATACCTGATGTAGGTGGGCAAGTGTGGAAGGGCCCTCTTCTCCCCAGATGGTACAATCAAGAAATGTCATTTGTATTGTACCTGATACAGGTGTGGTGAGTGTCCTTCACCTCGATTTGTGCTTTTAGGAAAGAACAGTGAAGCATTCTGGATCTGACCTTTGCAGAGATGAAAGCTCTAACTTTCATCTAAAGATCTGCTAAACTCATGGAAGAAGTTGTGGGAGGAATGTCCAAAAGCTGGGATTAGACCTGATTCTTCTCATTTTCGTCACCTATGATCTTAGGACACTTGATGTCTTGTATATTTTAAGATGCTGACTTCAGCCTGGTGAAATTTGTTGCCATGAACTCTCTCTTGTGCCCATTATGGGGAAGCAGGTTTTCCAGGAAATAATTCTGAGTGAGAAAACTTGAAGTTTATTTTTTTTTCTATATTGGCTACAGAGTGAGAGAGAAGGATGAAGCATGAAAGGCATCACAATATGACCACAAGGAGTCATGTTAAACTTGAGAAGTGTGTCCTGAAGGTGCAGGTCATGGTGAGGCTGCTGTTTAACATCTGTCAGAGGCAAATACTTGAGATTAGCTTCAGGGCAATGCAGCATGACTGGCTCCTACAGAAATTTTTCAATATAGTGCTATTTAGGGAAGGTGATGGCTCTTTGACACATACTTGCTGTTTCTTTGGCTATGCATGCTTTTAGTATCTAGTCACACTTGGGTTTATGTTGCACTTCATGTTGTATGGAGGAAGGAGTGAGATCTTTTTGAGTAGGATATTTGTTTGGAGATAAAGTGTTCATCTCATCTCTAAGCTGTCATCTTCTGGATTTGGGAAAGAATAGCTTTGTAAGGGCATTAAGAGGTTTGACCCCTTTGTAGAGTGAGATCAATCTGGCTTAAATCACATTTGAGATGCTTGTCTTAAAGTCTTTCATTAACAAAGGACTTTCATGCAATCTACCTTAATTATTTAAATTCCTCACTGTTAACATATTTTTGGGGGATATATAGAGCAAATTGTCTTTTTAGTTGTGTTTTAGATTATGGCTCTAAGCATGCAAATTCTCACATAATTTAACTATAGGGACACCTGTGAAAATCAAACTCAATGTGCCTTTGGCTGAGCACTGAAAACTGTTCATCTCATCTCTCTGTTTGTCTCTTTACCATTTGCCAGCTGGAAATGGCAGGGATAAATTTGGTGACTGTGACATACTGACCAAACACTCCTCCTTACAGCTGGATGGATGTGACATTAGACATGGCTTTTCCAGGTCATTCAGGAAGTTTCTAACAAAATGCAGTATTGGACCCTCCTTTCCCAACACTTAGTTCTGTAGCAGAGGCAATGTCCTGTCTTTGTGGGATCTATTGAACCTTGTTAGCAAGTAAGGAGCAAACAAGAACTGCTCTGTCTGTGCCAAGTTTGACATTGCCCTTTCCCATCTTCCGGTGATCCAAGGGTCTTGTTGGTTGCTCAGCTATGGGAATAATTTCCTCAATTTAAAAGGAAGCGTTCATATGTTTGGAGTTTCTTCCTTTCCACCCCCATCTTCCTTTGTCCAGTTGTTTGAAAGAAAGACTTAATTGTGTCAGGCTTGCATGAGGAAAGCCAGGCTGTCCCCAAAACCAGCCTAAAGTCAGGCATGGAGGGCAGGAGGACGTGCCCTTCTCCTGGGGAGGGCTGGAGGAGGAGCAGATTCCAACTGCTGCTCATGCTTTTCTCCCCAAATCTGAATGCAATAACCAAAGTATTCCATGAGCACAAATCTGCTTCATTTAACAAGTCACATTGCGTTTGGGCACAGAAGAAATGAGGTTTAAAAAAGCTTATGAAACTTCCTTTGTTTGTACCTTATAAAGTTACGTGGCTTTGTGCTTTCCATCTGACTGGGATGCTATTTTCTTCAACTCCTCTTCCGGGTAGAATGTCTTCCCTGGAATAACAGGCAACAGCCTGAGATCAAAGACCTATTTGTTCTGTTGCTAGTTGACCCATTGACACATGCCAATTTATTGCAATTCAAAATTAGTCACAGTAGTTACTGGCCCAGTGCCCATTTGGTACTTGGAGATTATGCACTGGAGTTGGCAGACACAGCAACAGTCAGAGGTGTTGTTGATAAGGGGTGGAGAGGTCAGGAGATGGAGTGATTTAGGGGCAATGGGTCCATGGCAGTAAGGTGTAAGTGCAGTCCCTCTCTGATACTGTGGGGAGTAAGATGTGGACTTGTAGGGCTGAAATTCACTGGCTGTGGGCTTAATGACTTCCCCTTCATCAGGGCTGGACCATTCAACATTCAGATGTTTCAGAGGCAGATTTAGATTTGTTTGAGATCCACAAAATAAATGCATTTCTTTTATTGCTTTCCTGTTCATCACTTGCATTCCCTAAACTGGTCTTTGGCCTGGGTGACCCATATGCTATGGAAAACTAGAGTTTTACTAGGTTATTGGTTAACATAATGAGTCTAAATGGAGTTTGTTGAGAATATTTGGGGTTTCAGGACTTTTGTTATGTTGTGGCATTAAAACTTTAAAAGTGAGTGAGGGAAGGTGCTGACTGAGAATTGTGGCTGCATTAAGCAGCTGGCATATATTTCTTTGTTAGAAAGCATAAATGTGGTTCCAGTTGCTTTTTCGAGCAAAGCAGAACTGCATTTTAGTTGGTCTGATACTGCTTCTTGATGCTGACAGCTGCTGCATTGCCAGCAAGTGTTTGTCCTTCCTGGGGACTGCTGCTTTATATCAGAATTTGGTGGTTGTAGGGCTGATGTCCAGATCTCCATTCCCTTCCCATCCAGTGCTTGAAGCAGAGCATTGGAGACCCTGTGCTAATCAGTGTGGGGGCTTGCCCTTCAGGAATGTTTCCACCTACAAACCTAGGGGAAAAAAAAGGTAAACTGCAGCCAGATAAGATGCTTCTTTTTGAGTCGTACAAAGTTGTGGTATTTAGTAATAATCAGTTATTGTTTGAATCTAATGGTCTTAGAGGAGAACCTGCAACTTGGATAGCCCAAAGCAAATTTTTAAATTTGCTAGGAGCAGCTGCTGTTTTTAAAGGCTGTTTCATGCCTTTATTTCTCTGATCACTGCTAGCGAATGCCACATCTCTAGTATGAGGATTTTCTTATTTCCCTTTCACTTCTTCAGTGTTACCTCACTTCTCGAAGTGTAGGAATTCGAAGTTTACTGCAGATGGTTCTGCCCACAACAGCAGGTTACGAACACATCTCTGATATGAGAGGAATGTGATTATTTACTGATTTTTAATAGCATCTTGCCTTTTAGGTTCTTAAAGTGCTTTTAAAATTTCAGTTGAACTCTGAGTCTCCTTGTTCTGTTTGTTGCTTTTATTCAAATGCAGGAAAAACTGAGGCTCCATGGGTGGAATTTGGGTCTCTTTGGAGATGCTACACTAGCTGGTCTGTTCCTGTTGATCTTAGTGTATGCAGAGCATTTGCAGGTCTAGCTCTAATTATTAGAAGAGACCTGGTTTCTGAGAAACGCTGGAAAAGAGATCTGGTGCCTGAGACCAAAAACACTGGCTAGAATGACAGCCCCATCCTGTCATAGTAAATCAAGACTGTAAATCAATAAATCATAGTAAATGAATTTACTACTGCCATAGTAAATCACAGCAACAGCAACACTAGAGCCTCCTCTGAAATCCGTTTCACTAGGTGTTTTGTGAGATTCATACAAAGTATTCCCTCCTTCACCCTGCCTTGCACCATCTTGAAATGGTCCCTATCCTTATGCAGGGCCAGGACTCCTGAGGTCAAGGGCAGACCAAGGAGCCTAGCCATGGTTGCTGCTTAATCTTTGAAATGCCAGATCCATGCCCGCTTCTGGTGTGGTTTGCCGCCAGACAGCAGCTGACGCATCACACCATCTCTGATCTGCCCTGAGATTTGGGAGCTGCGCTGGAGCCCTGTCTCCTACCCTGGTAAATCTGCTCCATTAATAGCAATCAAAGAGCCTGAAGTTTCCATCCGAACTTTATCTGGCTTTGCAGTGAGCTGGAGGATTAAAAACTCGCAGGGGAGGGGAGGGAGCAGCCGTGGCTCACCCGGAATAGCCTGACCTATGACGGCACGTACCAGCCTGGGGAGGGGAGCTGTCCTGTGAGCTCACGGGTTATTAGCAGTGAGCACAGACATGTCTGCGGTCAGCAGCACACCCAGGGGCAGCTGCTCCATCCCTGCTTGATTCAGGGAGTCCAGAGGGATTTGTTAGTACAGCTTGCCAGCACAGCTCTTTGATGGGGGAGCTGGGAGTAGGCTTGGGGGGCAGCGTTGTGGCGCCATCATTCTGTGCTGCTCAGATGACTTGGGGTTTGACCTCTGGGCTGTTCGTGTGGGGCAGATCTGGTTATGAGGGAGAGCATTATGAGGAGATAACCACTATCCTGCTGCAGCCTGGGGCTGTTGTCTCTCTGCTGCATCACAGCAGGTAAAAAAAGGGATCATTGTATGGCTGGGGCTTGCCTATAGGGCCAGCAGACTTGGGGCACAAGCCTTCATCTATCATATAGGGAGTAGTAGGAAGCAAGAGCAGGGGAGTTTTGTGTAGCCAGGGATTCGCTTCTCACAGCTGCTCTCTTGTACCTGGTTTTGTTTTCCTTGCTTTATTTCATCTGTTTAAGTCATCTGTTTCACCCACCCCTTGTCACCACTGTGGAATCACGCAGGGTTTCTTCTTACTTCCTCCCTCCTCATTCCGAGCCGCTCCTCACCTGAGCTTCCCTGTTACAGCAGGAGCTTTTTCCTTAGAGATAGGCTGGGATTAGGAGCCTCTGCAGTGTCCAGTGTTTTGCCGGAATTGTGCAGAGCACCTCAGCACAGTGGAACAAGATTTTCCCAGTTGGCCAGATGATTCCAGACTGGTGTGCATGTTCCCCGAGGGGCAGTGGAACTGAAAATTAACTCCTTGGATATGATGGAAGCAGGCATGTGGCTCTGTAATGAATAGTCTTTGAGTGCTGCTCAGTGTTTTACAGCAGGAAGCACTGAGGCTGTTCTAAACCTTTGACCCTGGCAACATACTCCAGATTCCTCCCAGTTAAATGCTCTCCTTCCCTCCAGGCCTGAAAGCATCTCATCTTCTGACTAGCCAGATAGATGCATGGCCCTGTAAACATCTCCTTTGTATCTCCAGTAATTCTATTGATCTGCACATTGAGAACATAATTCTGCTTTGGAATTTACAGCTTGCATACTTTATTGTTATCAGTGATGGGTGCTGTTGGTGTGCCTTCTCTTTGAACACCTAGAAAGTCAGGTGGGAAATCCCTGCTCCATAGATCTGATAGCCTAGGGGAGTGCAGCTGAGCAGTATTTGGAGGAGGTTACCCATAGCACTTGATGAAAAAGATGAGGCCATACTGAATCCTTCTCTCCTGCTGGCATGACAGAGGAATGTGTAATTTCAGCAGCAGTGTTGCTATGGGATGTGCTCCCCTTTGCTAGAGTGGATGGGCACAGGAGACACCAGTGTCTGGTGTACAGGACTCTGCCAGTACAAACAACATTGCCTCTTCTCTCTCCAACAAGCTCTTATGTGCTAAGGGTTTGTGAGAAAGAAGGGAATATTCATGCTGTCTATGTCCTGCTGTGTAGACAGATTTACCGAGCACATTAGGCATTTGTAGCTGCAGTGTTTGTGGCTGGCATTTGAGCTGTAGAAAGTTGTACTTAAAATTCTGGGGGTTCTTGATTCAGCTCTTGGTGATAAGGAGGGCACTCTTGGTCTGTGTGTCTTTTTCCCTCCTTTTGCTGACACTGGAATACCTCAGCAATTTCTGGAGGTGAAGAGAAGCTATTGAGCAGTGATTCCCTCCTAGACATTTAATCTCAGCTGAAATAAGGGGATTTAGGAGCTGGATGCTGAATGACTGCACTGATTTATCCCATCTTCCACTACAGTCAGGGATGATCAGGGGTGAGATGGGAATATCCATTCATGTATGAGGGAGAGAGGAACTGAGATTAGCCAAATACGCATGACAGGTGTCTTCCACCTCAACAGTATTAAAAAAACATGAGAGTGGGCCAGTAGGTGCATGTCCAGTTAGACTAAATTATTATTGTAGGCCACTTCAAAATGAAAAGATTCTGTTCTACATCCTGTTGCAGGATCCTTTTCAATTCCATTTTGGGGACTAATCATGAAAGACTGATGCCTGCCTTGCAGGGGAAAAAAACCTCTGTATGTTCTCTGAGAAGAGCCGTGGGTAGCAAAGGCAGATGGAAACTGGTTTGCGTACTGTCACAGCTCTCTGGCAGTGAGCACTTACTAATGGTCTGCCTGAAGACCTGATGTCAGTAACAGGGACCTGCTTTTTTCAACTTAATCCCCTTCTCCCCTGGGGGTCTGTAGGTAAAGTGCTGTTCTGCTGTGCTCAGCAGAGCAAGGGAGACTCCAGCTTTGCAGTGCTTTCTGCCTCTTGGGCAGTCATGCCCTTTCCAGACATGGTTGCCTCACTTGTTGAGGTGCTCCCTCAGCTCCCTTTTTAGGTTTTTGTTGTTGTTGTTTTTGGTGGATTTTTTGTTTGTTTGTTTTGGGGTTTAGTTTGTTGTTTTTTTTAATGGCTAGGTTTTAGTTTTGATTCGGAGAGATGATATAATTGGCATTAACCAGTTCCAAGGTATATCCCAGTCTCCCTGCAGCTGGAGTTGCTTGGGGCATGGCAAATAGCTGCTGCCCTCCTCCACAGGTTTGCCCAGACTTCTTGTGATGGATGTACCTGCCAGCCCAGAACATGAAATGCTGTTTTGTTCTAAGCCTGGGAGCAATCCACTTAGCTGCATGGAGAGGGAACTAAGAGAGAAGGGTGATAAGAGAAGTAGTCTGATAAGGAATTTTTTACAGGCTGTGGGGAGGTGTGCTGTGCAGGGAGGTGGCTGCTGACACTCTCAGAAGTGACACTTGGACTGTGTCACACAGATTAATAGCGTAAGGTCCCCAGTGACTCTGAGCAGCCAGCTCTTGCCAAGTGTGTGCATAGTGAGAAAAGGTGGAAAGAAGGTGGGACTTTCACTGTTCCAGCCACTCTCTCTCCCTGAGATCTCTGCACAGCTTTCTGTGTTTGAGGACCATCCTGGGAGCAGAACTCCACCCTGTCTGGACTAGAGACTAGTGTTAAATCAGGGTAAGTGTAACTGCACAACACAAGGCTTATTAGGGATGTGTTTTGTGTCTTGCTGGTTCAGGAGATAACTGGATTGCTATTGCCTTGTCTGTAAAAAGCATGAGATCAGTGAAAGACAAGCCTCAGTCACGCTCTTCAGTACAGCAGAATGTAAGAGGTCCAAGTTCTTCCTGACTCATCTGTAAGTCTGTTTTCAAACTATGACTGTGTGGAAAAATATTCTGAAAATTTTGAGCACAAGAATAAGGGTGACTTTCTTATTTTTCTTCTCTCAGCCTAAGGACCAAAAATGTGCAACTGTTTCTTTGCTTTGCTGTATCTGTGTTTGAAGTGTCCTTTTTTCTCTCTCTCCACAGGTCCTTCAGTAGCTTGGTAAAGCAGATGAAACAAAAGATGAGCAGTTTGAACAGTGTGTGCAGAACTTCAACAAACAGCTGGTAAGATAATTTGCAATGTGTAATTGCACCCTGGGTTTAAGTATTAGCTTTCAGTCATCTGCTGCAGTATGTAATTAAAGGCCATTAAATTAAACAATGACATAGGCCTATTGAAGTGACCCATAACTCATAACTTTTCACTTACAAGAAATGACATTGTGACTTCCAGGGTCCCTTTCATGGGATCAGTGAGAGAATCATAGAGTATGCTGAGTTGGAAGGGGCCCATCAGAGTCATAATTCCAAGTCCTGACCCTTTGCAGGACACCCCAAGAGTTCACACCATGTGTCCACAAGCATTGTCCAAACACTTCCTGAACTCTGTCAGGCTTAGTGCTGTGGCCACTTTCCTGGGGAGCTTGTTCCAGTGCCCAGCCACCCTCTGGGTGAAAAACCTTTTCTTGATACCCAGCCTAAATCTCCCCTTCCTCAGCTTCATCCTGTTTCCTCAGTCCTGTCACTGGGCATGAGAGTGAGGAGATTGGTAATAATACTTGTTCTAGACCCAATTTTAGAGAAAGAAACAGCTCAACCAGAACACTTTCTTCAGTTAGCAGCTGCTTTGTAATGTGATTTTTGCTGCTCTGCTGGAGGCGGAGATATAAGAGCAACATTGTGTCCCTGAAAGACTGATAGGGTGGGAAACAGATTAGAAATAAAAAATTAAAATGGAAGGAGGCAGTTTCAGTTTCCGAAGCACAGTGAAGGGCCGAAGAGACAAAGAAAGCAAATGGTGAAAAGGGAACATCCTTCCATGGCTAAGACCTAAATCTGACTGCCTCCCCATACTTGCACAATCACTGTGTCAGGCCTGAGTCATTATTCTTCTGCGTGTCTGCCTCATCCCCAGTATTTTAGTGCCCAAAAATATTTTAACAGTGTAGCAGTTTTCCCCCACCCTCCTACTTCCATGGCAGTAAGTTTAGATATTCAGCTGGGTGTGTTTTATTTTTTATCTAGAGCCTTCAGTCTCCCAAAAGGGAAAACACCAGTTACCTTGTGGGTTTTGCTGGTGCTTGTTGTTAGGGGAAGTATTGCTTCTGTTTTACGGCAGGAAATGTGTGCCACAGCATAGCTTAGGTGGTGCTGAAAAAATCTGGTACCCTTTTGTGGCCTGACACATTTAGGACCTTTTTCTAGAGCTGTTGGTGGCAGCTGCATCATGTCTGTTGAGACTCAGCAGATGTGGTTATGTGTCCAGCTGAGTAGGGATTTGCCACAGCTGATTATAATGAAAATCCTTCAGTCTGGCTTTGACTTACGTGTAACCAGAGCTGATTGCAGATTCCTGGACTCTAATGCTCGTTCTCTTGGCAGCAATAGTAGCTATTGCTCCAGAGGTTCATGCAGCATGTGCAGCAATGATATTCTCTCGTACGCAGCAGAATACATTTTAACTCCTTTCTGACAACATGACATTACCAGATGTGACTTTTTTGGTATAATTATTAAGCAATTAAGAAATAACCTTTTTAAAGAAGAAGTACAAAAAACCTCACATCCAAATTTCCAGATATGATTGTCTGGGATGGCTTCTTCAATTTCCAAAGCCATGAGTTCCAGTGGTGCAGTGAGGACCCTGTTAAAGAAGCACTGTGTCTCATATCCCTTACATCTGAATTTTTTTTCCCTGTTT
This sequence comes from Pycnonotus jocosus, assembly GCA_013400435.1. Classification (NCBI taxonomy): domain Eukaryota; kingdom Metazoa; phylum Chordata; class Aves; order Passeriformes; family Pycnonotidae; genus Pycnonotus; species Pycnonotus jocosus. The sequence goes on from VWYP01013479.1 coordinate 136,097, forward strand.
TGCGGAGCAGACCATGAACTAAATTCCCCAAATAATTAATCAAAGAAGCTGGAGGCTGCTCTGCATTTGGTGCTTGGGGTCTGCTGTTTTGCTTGGGCTCTCAGTTCCCGTATTGCTAAAATAAATGCAGACAGTGCCTGTTTTACAGGGCAAGCCATGAGTGTCAATTAGCTGGATTCTTAGGATATCCAGAGCTGAGGACATGGGGAATAAAAAATCAGCTCTATATACACATATACACACTTGTTTTTATTTTTTTATGTATGAGATGTGTCGTATAGTTATCTTTGAGATTTCTATGACCTTTCATTACAAGGTCTACTCCAGTGGGGAGTGGAAGTCTGGAGGAAAGCTGACCTTTTGCTGCAGGCTGGTGACAAAACAGTGCTGCTCTCTTGTGGAACTGGCTAGGGTGTGAGCAGGCTGTGACCTTGTTCACTGGCTGATTAGAGGCTCGTCTGACTCTAGTGACTGTGTTGGACCACTGTGACACGTTTCTGTATGTGGTCTGTTGAGGAATGGAGTGCAGGTCTAAAAAATCACTTAATCATTTTCAACCAAGGTATTTGTGTTTCTCTCAAATAGGGGTTGAGAGGACATAAGGGAGGGCACTGCACTTCCTAACTCTCTGTCCATCAGGTTCATTCAAGAGCACCACTCTGAGGTCCCTGAATGAATTAATGAACTTTTTAGCTCAGATGGATTTGCTTTGTGACAAAAGAGCTGGACACAGCCATGCAGGTGCAGGGCTTGCCTGTGTCTCCTGAAGGCTTGACAATCAGCAGAACTGCCCCTCATTACTCCCCCATGGAGATTCTTTGGCTATTAACCTACCCAAACATCCATTTGAAGGCTCCCTCCTCTCTCCCTTTCCCATTTTAACTTGTGTTCAGTCACTGGCACAAAGATCAGTCCCAGATATTGTCCTTTCTTACCTAGGAGTAAGAGTCCGGCTGTAAAGGTGCAACTCTGCCTGAAGTGTGCCAGACTTTGGCTTCTCTTGCCCTGGGCTGAAGTACTCACTGGAGGGACAGTGTGAGGCTGGTGGCAGCTCTTACCTGGCACTGTGTGTGTTTCTGCCTGGCAGAGCAGCTGGGTTTTGATACCCTTCATGAGCTGCCACTTGTGTGGAAGTTCTGGGCTGGTTTACAGCCTTTCACACCAAGCACATGAGAGGGAAGCTGCTGCTGGCACAGGCTGCATCCACCTCTGCCTGCACCACTCTTTGTTGGGCACAGCCCCTGCTGCAAGGCAGGCAGTGGGGACTGCATCTTCCCTCTTGCAGAGCAGGTTCCCATTACAGTCAGTACCTCAGAGAAAGAGTTTCTTCCCAGACAAGAACCTTTCATGCCCAGCAGTTTCCATTTCAGCTCCACATGGCAAAACAAGCCTAGCAGCCTCCCTATGGTACCCCAGGGTGGAAGTTCTTGCCAGTTTTTCATGCTCTGTGTCTTAACAGTTCTAAAGTTCTGCTGAGTGGTGGCTTACCTGGAGCTTTGTTTCAATTCTTCCCCTCCCTGTAATTACACAATCTGTTCTTCCAGCCCTGCATTAATCTAATCTGGAACAGGACATTACCTCCTGCCCCCTCATATATTGAATATCCCTGCTGATGATAAAATCCTTCCCACTAGAACTGCAAAACCAGAGAGGTTATGTAAAGGGGTTGCAGTCTAATATTAGGATGAAATAATTCCTTTTAAAGATTGGAGAAAAAGGGTTTTAGGAAATCTGTCTACTACCAAGAAGCAGCTCTACAGAAAATCACATACTTAGCTAGGGCTTGGTTTCAAGATAAGAAAGCACAGAAAGATATCAAACCACTTTTGTGTTTTTCTTTCACAGAGCTGTAAGTAATAGGTGGTTCAGTAGGTCTTTGGGAGGAGAGAGGTCTTCCAGCCTTCCAAGCATAGCACTTTTATTTTTAAATAGCCATCTGTACACTGTCCTTCATGTTATACCTGATTGTGTTATAGACTCATGGGCTTGAATTACACTGTGGTTGCAAGTATGGCAATATCTACTCAAACAAGAAAACACTTGTGTGTTTAAACATCTTCATATTGAGCCATACCTCTGTAACTTCCCTCTGCACGCACTTCAACTCTTTGATAACTGGGAAGTGGATTTGTTTTTCTGATTCCAGTTTTACTCTTTTCCCTACTTTTTTTTTACAGTTTGATTTAAGAAATATCTTTTGAATGTGCACTCAAATGTGTTGAAAATTTCTGTTTTGTATAGTATTTGACAGTGTCTGACTGCATTGTGAGAGATATTTTGGAGAAAGCATTGGAACAGGCTCCCCAGGGAAGCCATCCCTGGAAGTGTTTGGAAAACATGTAGATGTGGCACTGGTTTAGTGGGCATGGTGATATTGAGTCAAAGTTTGGACTTGGTGATCTTGGAAGTCTTTTCCAGCCTTAATGATTCTATAATTTATGCAGAATTGTGGGAATACTTGACAACTCACTATAGGCTGCTTGAAGAAAGCAGGTGCTGCATGCATACAGAGAAAGCAATGGTCTTAAGGTTACCCCAAATTTTATGGGAAGCATTAATGCTTAAAATAATTTTAAAAACGCCCTTGTGGCAAGGGAGCTGCTTTACTGGTGAACAAGAAAAAATCAACAGAAATGCCAGAGAGGGAACTGGATAGGAACCACAGGTACTCAGGGGGTTGGGAAAACAGGATTCAGGCAAAACTCTGAACAGGGATCTCCCACTGAAAACCTTGCTGCTTGCAGATCTTACAGGCTGTAAAGTCTGTTCACTCTGTCTGTCAGGCTCAGTACTTTAAAGAGACTTAAGTAACTCCATAGTGACAGTTAACAGCTGTAACACATCAGCAAGAGATGATTGAGACCACTCCAGCTGCAGGATGCAGCACCACATACCGGTGAGGATGCCTGGAGAACACAGAAGGCTGGTTCTGCATTGCTGCAATTGCATGCTCCAGTTTTCAGCCCTGACTTGCAGGTTTTTCAGGTGATCTATCTAAAAATATTGATTAGACATTTATTTGTGGTGCCGGTTTTGTGCTCAGAGAAAGGCTTTTTGTTTCCAAGCCTTTGAAACTGGGTATTGAGACTTAAGAAGTTCTGAGTTTGGCTTGTGTCATTTGCTGCTGTGGCAGGATTAGGGCAAGTATAGACACAATTTTAGAAGAGGCATCTGGTTTTTATATGCTACAGTTTTGCATGTTACTGCTCCAGACATTGCAGTGCCCAGGTGTGTAGTGGGCAAGTTCTGCAGAGGACCTTCCCTGATGATAGTTTGTGTGTTCAAATTTAGTTATTCTTAAAAATGATGCAGCTGCAGGATGATAATGTATCTGTTGGTGGGACTTTGCATATCTTTTGCAGAACAAGAATGTATGAAAGAGACCACTGCACCTTACAGCTTGCTGCCATTTTTCCTCTTTCCCAGTTTGTGCCCCATTGAGGGAGGACCCCAGCATAATGAATTTTGACAGCTGAAGCCTCTAACAACTCCAGAGACAGGCAGCTCACAGGACATCTTCAACAGCTGCCTCAGAGCTACTGACTTCAAAAGCAGATGTTTCCCATCAGCTCTCCCCACCACTCAGGCACCTCTTGTCTCAACTGAGCTCATGCTGAGATCCTTTGTGTTCCCAGTGCAGCTGTGCTCTCTAAGCAGAGGCTAAATCTGCCCAGCTGTTGAAGTGGCAGTGATACCATAGCTTTGTGAGAAATCCATCTGCTTCCAACAGCATGGCCCAAATTGTTTTCCATGCCTCGAAAGTTCTGGATGAGTTCACATTTGTTCTTTTCCTACTGCCATCAGCAAAGGAAACTAGGGATCAGAAAGAGCTGGCCAGTTTTACAAACAAAGTCTCCTAGTCTGGGAGAGCATTGGGAACTGACCCAAAGTGAGTACAAGAGGAGAGGAGTTGTGATTACATTTGCTGCGAAAGTCCTAGAAGTTCTTAGAACACAGAGCAAAAAAATGCAAAAAATGTGATAGCTTGAAGTTTCGTGTGATCATAGGACTGGTGTGTAGCCTGTCTGCAAGACCAGTTTTCTGTAATTAGAAATGCTTGAGTGCTTCTTAGACTCTCTTTAGCTGAGAGAATAACTGATGATCTCCTTATGTTCACAGTCTGAAGGCACGAGGCTGCAGAAGGACCTCCGAACTTACTTGGCTTCTGTCAAAGGTAAGGTCTGCATGAGCAGAGGCTTGCTCCCCTCTAAGGCTTACCTACACAGTGAGGTTTCTGCAGCCTTCCCCTCCTGGTGTTTCCCCAGGCATGAGTTGCAGGACAGGTCAGCTTTGTCAGGGGGGAAATCTTTCAGAATCCTTTAGGACCAGCATCTGTTGTAATGCTCCTGTGTCTGCATTCCTCAGGGTAAGGGTTAAACTGTGAGGAACACATTATTTTCTTCTTTGTCTGAACAGTTCCCTCTTCTTTCTTAGCTATGCACGAGGCCTCCAAGAAGCTGACAGAGTGTTTGCAGGAAGTTTATGAGCCTGACTGGCCTGGGAGAGATGACACAAATAAAATAGCAGAGGTAAGACTGTCCAGGATGTGGGGATGTCCAGACTTGCTCTGTCAGCAGAGATGAGCTTGGGAAGCTTTTTCTGTGCACCACATTTCTTCAGGCATACAGCTTTGCAGAAGAATTGGAGACAAACTCAGCACTGTGAAGAAAGGAAGGCTGAAAGGATGTGGCCTGTATTTTTGTAGGAGATTTTTGCCAGATGCTTGTACCTTACACAGAAGCATACACTTACGCCCAGAAGCTGTTTGTTCCCCCAACAAAGAGTGGCTAAGTTGGGACAGAGGATTCCAAAAGAAACTCAGTAGGGTGAACAGGATTGTACTGCTTATGTTCTCTGTAAGAGAAAGGGGCAGATAAAGCTATGGCTAAAGCAGTCAGAGCAGCTGATTGTGTAGCTGCAACAACCCCTCATGGCAGTACCACCAGCTGCCTTGTTGCAGTTGTTCTCTTGTTTGGCTGAGCCATGTGTCACCCCAACTGCTGTTGTTCTCATCCCTTGGTGAGGTGATGCCTGTCCAGTTTGTGCAGGTGTTTTCTGTGGAGCTCAGGGCACAGCCTGTCATTTGGCAGTGTGGATCCCCCTTGGCCTGTGCCTGTGGTGGGTCCAGCTGGAGGCAGCACCCTCTGCTCTTTTGCTCAGCTGTTCTGATGAGCAGCAGCTGGGGCACTTCAGCTCTGGATTCATTTGCCATGAGGCTGCAGGACTGGGCTTATCTGCAGCTGTCTGTGGCATTGGGGAAGTGGTGTAGGAGTAGACAGGAGAGCAGGAGGAGGATTCTTTCCATCCCCTTCTTTCCCCTGCAGAAAATCTCACCTGAAATAACATCTGTATCTTGCCCAGGAAATAATGACTTCAAAGCAGATAATTCAAACAAAACCTCAATGTTTCCAGGTCAATTTTTTCATTAACATGGAAATTTTGCATTAGGAAGTGCTGTTGCAGTAAATAATGGAGTTGTATTTCAACTGGTGTGGCTTCACAGTCTCTGTTGGCCTTGTTTCTCCCTGAGCCACTGTGGTGCCTCCTGAGGGATTGACGATTCAGAAAATTTGAGAGGTCAAAGGGGACATGAATCCTGAGGACTAACTGTAGCTGCCCTTTGGGTCTGCAAGAATATTTCCAGGTTTCCACCTCCTCCTTTAATTCCTTGTTTATATTTTGCTTGTGAAAAGACAGGTGAGAGAGAAGAGTTATTCCTGCCAAATAAAAAGCATAAAGTGAGGATGTTTCCTGAATGTTTTAGCCAAAACCCTTTGTTCAAGTGGAAGAACAGGAGAGAATGGGTAATTTTCACCTAATCCAAGGTGTTGATAGGAAATTACTATGCCTGAGCTAAGGTCAAGGATAAAGTGGGCACAGCTTAGGGTGCAAGCCTTGGCTATAGTCCTTTTGTCCTTGGACAGGTCATCTGAATTAAGAGCATCAGACATTCTCATTTCTGCCAAGATCTCTGTTATCATTAGTTTTCCAAAGAAGTTACTGTTTCTTAAGAGCTCTGAAGGCCTGAGATTGTTGACTGTAGCACTCACAGAGAAAAACAGAAATGTGGGGCCCTGTATTCTGAATAGTTAACTCATTACTTTTGTTTTTCAGAACAATGATCTCCTATGGACGGATTTCCATCAGAAGCTGGTGGATCAAGCACTTCTGACCATGGATACATACCTTGGCCAGTTTCCAGATATTAAAGTAAGATTCTCTTTAAGCTATTTGATTAGAGAGTTGCAGCAGATAAAAGCTCTGAAGATCAATTTCTTACATCCTCATCTTTAGGAGAATGTGTGCTGAACTTCTCCAAGGTCTTCTTTGAAAGTAGCCAAGAAAATAGCTCTGGGTTAATTGAAAATGTTTTGTTCTATTTTTGGGCTTGAAACAAGAGTGAAGAATCCAGGAGAAAGATGTTGAAGAGAAAATATAAGTGTGAAAGAGGAGGATCCATGAAATTCCCTATTGCATCAGAGTGCAGGGGGACAGTGTCAGCAAGAGCTCAGAAGGTCTCAATCTCTCTTTTTGGCGCTTTTATCTTTTAACTGTCTTGTAAGCAGAAAACATTGAGGAAGCAGTTAGTGGCGAATGTACTTTATGAGCAGAGGCTGGTGTGGAAGGCAGATTTCTGTGACTCCTTGAGTCCTGCTGTGTGTGTAACCAGCTTTTTTCAGGGAGGAGAGAATGCTGGATAGGTGTTTTTTGGGAGACAGAACCCTGGGTTTGAGTGATGTCCTGTGACCTTCCCTTCCCCCACAGTTATCTCCTCTATTCATTTCAATGTTATGCAGGAAATGTCTTCACCATATGGAAGCACGAGTGATGATATCACCATATGGGAAGTATCAGCTTGGCTACTTTCCAGTGAAAGCAACCCTTTCCCCACCACATGTCTCTTAAAACGTTTGTCAATATTTATTGCTTCAGGAGGATTGTGCTCTATCAAATCGGGGCAGGTCACAGGCTTGTAAAATAATCTCTGAACAGCACTGTCCTTGTCTCCTGGGAACTCCCTGTTTTTGCTTCATTTTTCCAGCCTCTTCTGCTCCTGGAAGTCTGAAGTGGGGGAGGGCTGTGGCTTTCTACCTACTGAAGGCTGATCTCTCTGAGGTGTGATGCCATGTGCCTCCGTCAGAAGTGCAACCATCACACATGCCTGAAAATGCTGGCCTTTTCTCTCTGAATTAAATAATCATGTTTGTTTATATTAGGAGGAAAAGTTCTGATCTTTGTACAGAAGTTGTAATTATGTCTGCAAGCTAAGATTCTTGCTACACCATTTTCTGACACTGATGGTTTCACAACAGTTGGCCTCAGCAGCCTGAATTTCACGCATGAGTCTGAAAAGTGTGGGGGCAAATAGGTATGCAGAGATGAATAAATATTAAAATATTGCTGGAGGCAGCTGACTGCTGAATGGGTCACTGAAGTGTTTATTACTAATATTCTTTCTCAAGTTGTCAGATGATGCCCTAGAAAAGGCGAAATTTATATTATTGAATAAAAGCAATTTCATGTGCAATACAAGTAATATTTTAGAGAGCGCTACTCACCTCTGCTTCCCTTCCTAAAATGAGTGGCTAAAAAGATATGTTGACTAGAGTTGACTATTCCTTTAGAATGGACTTTCAGTAGTATGAACCTAAAAAGGTCAGCATGTTTTTATGGGTAATCCAGCTGGATGCATCATCCTCCTTACCCCAGAGCAGTGAGAAGTGCTCAAATCAAGTATATTTTTGTCAAGTGGGTTACACTCCTAGAAATGCAGTTGTTGAACATTGCTATGCTTGTACAGAAGTATAGTTAGGCCTCACATAAGGAATTAAGAGTTCTTGAGATTGGCAGGCAAAAGAAGCTCCACTCTTACAAATTTACAGAATATTCAGGTTGGTTTTTGTTGTTGTGGTAACAGTTTTCCAGTTTTTGTTTTCCACAAAATGAAATTTTCTGCTTTTCCTGAAATTCTGGCATTACTCTGGTAAAATAAGTTGGTTTATGGAGAGAAAAGGATTTTAATTTAGTTGTGAAAAGGCCTGTTTTTGTTAATGGCCCAGTAGTTAAAATGTGTGATGAGTTAGATCATGCGTGCATTTTTTTTTGTTACATTCTAACGTGTTCTGAGTCCATCTTACTTGAGGGGCTGTAAAAATTCCCTTGGATTTTTTGGACTTGAAAATGGATCCAGAGCAGGAATGTGAAAACAGAGCATGCCTTTAGTGAGGAATTTCTGTGTGTTAAAGAAAATAATTTATACACAGTTGGATGTTCACCCCTGAACAAGGCCTCTCCATCTTTTCTAGCTTGACAAATGAGAATGCAAAAAGTGCTTTAAACTTTCTTTGTAGGTCAGTACTTCTTGGAGTAGGACTCTTCTTGCATAATCTTTAATATTTCTGAGTGAGTTTTTGGTTGGTTTTGCACAATATGCAATAAAAATACAGGTCTCTCCAGTGAGGCCAGAAGAGATAAACTACAGCCCAAATTCTGAATAGCTGTGGAATTGGGGATTTTCTTTCTTGCACTAAAACTGGTGCTCTACTAGCTTTAATCCCAAATATCAGTAAAGAAGGGTGTGAAGGGCAAAAGTTTTTTGTGATGGCTTGGCTTTGGTTTGGGTTTGTTTGTTTGATTTTTTAAGGAGGCTCAAATTAAGATGGATTTGTTGCAAAGCAGTAAAGTCTGTTGGAGTTCAGCTGTTCCATTGGGGTGGTGGTGGGTACCTGCAGCTGTCCTGGAGTCACAGGAGGGAGCCCTGCAGCCTTCCAGGGCTGGGCTAAATCCTGTTAGTGCCATCACAGGCAGCAGTGTGAGCAGTGGTTACCCAAGGAGGCTTACACCCTCTGTGTCTGTACCTTGCAGCAGTTCCCTGTACTCCAGTAGAAACATGGGGGTGGGTGTTAGAAGTTTGGGGAGCTGCATAAACATGGAGGAGTTACTTTGTTTGAAGGGTGGATGACATTGAATCAAACTCCCTGGTGGAAAACCTAAAGTGGCTGTTTGCCATGTCAGAGGTGGGAAAAGCTCCAGCTCTCTCTACCAGGCCAACCTAGGGCAAAATGGTATCTCTTGAATCCCAGACAGGGCCATGTTTCCTCTGGTGTGTTTGTAAGATGCATTAACTTGCATCTCAGATTGCTGTGCAGCTGGAAGCCCCCTCCAATACCTTGTGTCCTGGCTGGCAGTGTGATGTTTGGGAGGTGTCTTCTGGTGACCTCGACTGTGGGGTGGCTCAGCTTCTTTGTGACTCCTCTCTTGGAGTGAGCTGAGCATTTAGAGCAGAGTTTGGGTGTGCGTGTGGCTGAGATCCTGCAGATCTGCTGTGACTCACCCAGAGCTGCAGCAGCATTTACTGGAAGTGCAGAGGAGCATGTGTGGGAGATGTGTGAGCTGCTCCCAGCTGGCCTGGCAGAGAGATCAGCCCTGAGTGTGGTTTTGCAGCATATCTACAGGAGCCTGGGGAGAGGAAACCACAGCTCCCTGCCAAGTGCAGGATAGAAGGGGATTCTGCTTTGCGAGTAAATCCCAGTGCTGATTCCTCATTCTGCACTTTCTGTGTCCCTGGGTTTGTGGTTAATTAGAAATCCTCCTGGCTCCTTGCCATGCCTTTTCACTCTCTTATCCAGCCTGTCTCTCTGGACTGCTGATTACTGACGCTGGTCCAGGCTCTCTGATCTAGAGGGGAAGTGTTATGGTCAGGCTGGGAAGACATGTGCTCCAACCTAGATAGTCTGGGGTGTTTGCAGGTAGTGTGGGAGGCAGGGGGCTGAGGGGATGGCTGGTTCCTAAAACAGGGAAGCCCAGTGGGCTAGAGCCTCAATAAAGTGCAACTCTGCTGGGAGAGAGCCTGAGGCTCCTCAGTTCACGAAGGGTAACACAAGATTAGGCCACAGGCCTGACTGTACTGGATTCTCAGCCATGGATTTGTCAGGACTCCATTCCTGAATCTTAGTCTGGTACACAGTCAGCTCCCTCCTTGTGTTTGTTTTGGCTTCAGTGTTGCATGTTGGTGACCCAGTGCTGCAGGTTTTCCCTTGCACTTCCCTTGTTTAAATGCTAGTGGCAGCAGACCTGCCTGTGACTGCAGTTGCTACTGTCTGCAGCATCTGTCACTGGGTCCAAAAGGCTGTCCATGGCATATCCTGAGCCTGTGGAAGAGTGCTTTTGCTGTGCTGGCAGCAGAAATGCCTTCTTTTGTTGGACTTGATCTCTCAGGCTACCACACAAACTAGTGGGCTGGTTAGTTAGAGACTGGCTGCAGCCCTCAGGAAGCCCTGAAAATAATGAAGCATTACCTATAGGATGCAGGCACATTGTGGGGCTTAGGAAGCAGTGGATCTAAAGTTCTGAAAATAGGCATGGCACCCAGATGTGGGGCCTGTTGGCTGGATCCCTTCCCCCTCCTTTGATGGGTCTTCTCTTCTCCTGTGGTGCTCCCTCTGGAGTGGTGCTTGCCACAGGTGGCCTCCTCTCTGGGCAGCCTGTGAGGAGAATCCAGGGAGAGTCCTTGCATGGGCAGAGTGTGGGGTGTTCTGGAAGCTGGGTGAAGAGGAGGGTTTTTTTCCTGGGAGGTTGTGTAGTTTTGGCTGCTGAGGAAGGTTGGTGTGACTCTTCTCTCCATCTTTCCAGTCTCGTATCGCAAAGCGAGGAAGGAAGCTTGTGGATTACGACAGTGCCAGACACCACTTTGAAGCCCTGCAAACTGCAAAGAAGAAGGATGAAACCAAAATTGCAAAGGTAAAGCAATCAGGAGGATATGCAGCCTTCCTTTCTTTTTGGGAGCTCTGCATTTGCCAACTGAGCAGCTTTTAAGTTCACCTGTACCTCTTCATTGTGTTTTCATAGAATTCATTCATATTGGAAAGGACCTATAAGATCATTGAGGTGTTGTGAACTGGTGAGGTTTTGCTAGGTATTTCCTTCTCATTTGTTTAGTTTTGCTAGAAGGCAGGATGGCCTCTGTTGGGCTGGTTCAGGCCCACCATCATCAGTCTGCATGTCTTGGTGGCCAAATGCTTGAGCGTGGGTTTTGTCACAGGAGCAGTGCACAGGAGCAGTAACCTCTGGCAGAAAAGCCAGTGTGCCCCTTGGGGAAGCAAAATCTTAAAATATTTCAGAAAAATGTTAGTTTGTCTCTCCATCCTAGAGCAACAGTAAGAAAGTTTGAGTGTTACTTGAGGTTGGTTGTGTTTGTGAAGTCCTCTGATAGCCTAGGGGAGAGAGACCCTTAGAAGTGTGATGGAAATGCACTCTAAGCATACTTGACGAATGTATTCTGTTGTCTGTTGGTTGCAAATACTGGATAATAAATATGGCCGAAAGCAGAAAAATAAGAGTTTTCTTTCCTGCCTGAGAATAGCTTGATCCAGGGCTTGCCCAATAGTCAAGTGAAGGATTTTATTTTTAACGAGATTTATTTTAATTAAAAACAAACTTTACACTGTTTTAATGTAGCAGAACAAAGATAATAGTGCTAATTGTGTTCTAGAGTAGGCGCCTCTGCTGCCCCTAAAATGAACTATGGATTCTTCTTGTACCCTAAATGTATTTGAACCCACGTGCTTCCCATCACAGGACACTTCTTGACACAACAGAGTAGTCCAGGGCTGAGGAGACATCTTTAATTCTTTTCAATGTGGGCCATGGTAAATTGTGACTCTTCAAGGTAGAAGCAGTACAGGAAAGAAAGACCCAAGATCTGTATCTTTTAACCAGGCTGACAAGAGTCGTCATCCTTTGCTTAGGGTTATTTCTGGTAGGGTGGAATATGAACTATGTAAGAGATGCTGGTGTTTTTCCTGCATAGAAGAAATTAGGATGCATCTCTACCCCAAGTGAAAGAAGTGTGTTTACTGGCCACAGTACTTTCATTGTTAAGCTGCAAGTCATCAGTCATCTACACTGCACTGCATGCACTGTGATTAACCTTGACAGAAAAAAAGGGAGAGAGATTGATGGCCCAACTGTTATTGCATCACTTGTGTGGCAAAGCAAGTCTTGATTCTGTATGCAAGGCATGAGGCCCAGCTGGTTGTGCCCTCAGTTCAAAGCAGCAATTTGTTGTGTTTGGGGTAAGAGCAGAATTTCCCTGGAGCACATTATTTTATTGGTGCATGTCAGTGGGATCTTTGCTGCAGTGGACATGGTTTTTGTAGGAATTGATCTACTCAGGTTGGTAGCTGGTGCTCTGCAGCAGAGGTTGGCTGCCTTTTATCCCTGCTGCACTCACTGTTGCTGCAAATGCTCAGCTAAGATGATACAACAGGTATGGAAAAAAGTGCAGTTTGAGAAGTGAAATATTGGGTGTTAGGAGTTGGTGTTCTGTTCATGTTTTTAGCCTGTGAAAGGGTCTCTTCTTGTAAGCCAAAATGTGCACTGGATCAGATCTTCCCATCTTCTAATTTAGGCCATAAGTTCATGCATGGGATAATACGTGACACATTGCACTGTCCTGATCCTGCAAAGATGAGAGCAGCAAGTCACAGGGAGTTATTTATGTATGGCCTTCCCAAGGAGGCATTTTCACTGCCCAGCCTGTGATCTGGCATTTGCAGTCACACAGCTCTGCAGGGCTGCAGGCAGCAGCCAGGGCTCAGCGTGCACTCAGCTGCTGTAGGTAGTTCATTTCTGTGTTTCTGTGACTGGAGTTTTGCTCCTGTGACATTTGAAGTAGGGTTGTTCCAGTGTAAGTTACTTTGGAATGTGATGACAGACCCCTAGGAAAGAGAAATCATGTTTCTGACACAGGATACAATTGGGAACTGACTTGGTTAAGGTTTCATGGTATAGTAACAGAAACAGCAGTGCAAATACTTTTTGGCACTACATGGTCTCTTATTCTTCTCTAATATATGGATGTTCTTTTCCCACCCAGGACCCCTGCCACTTATTGCTAAACTTACATCCTGCTATTAAAATAAATCACTGTGGACTTTCAGCTGTTGCATGCAAATAATTATGATGGTTAATTAATCCTGACCTCTCTTTAAGGAGCTCCAACTTCACAGCCATGCCTTGGAATAGGGTTGTCTGTGTGCTAGGTCACTAACAACTGTATCTGTTGCTCTTACAGCTGCCTGGCTGGTCTGCAGTATCCAGCCCACATGGGAACATTAATTACTGCTAAACTTGGCATGCTTCAAAGGATTCATAACTGATCAGTCCCGGGATGTTTGTTTTTTCTCTCGCCTTGGTGATACTGGTTTGGCCCAGCCTCTAAATACACTCTCTGTTGTGATTTTAATTTTTTTATCCTAAAAGATATATGTTTGTGTCTCTCTTGTTCTCTGTTTATTTTTTTCTTTTTTTTTCTTTTCCACTCAAACATGCTCCCTCCCCCAGCCTGTTTCGCTGCTTGAGAAAGCTGCGCCTCAGTGGTGTCAAGGGAAGCTACAAGCTCACCTCGTTGCACAAACTAATCTGCTCCGAAATCAGGTGACTGCTGATCTACCTGGCTCTAACCCTGCATGCGCTATTTTGGGCTCTAGATTGTTCCATGCAAGTAATCTCCAGGCAACGTTCACTCTAGTCCTCTCTGATAAGTGTGTCCTTGACACTCCTTAGCCACAGGGGAAGCTGCTGACCACTAAATGAATCTGTGCCTGCCCAATTGATTTCTAGCCAGATGTGTTAACACTGGACTGTTGTTTTCTCCCCCAAAATGAAATGTGGATGAAGAAAGGCTGTTGAATAACTCCAAGGCAGAGGGTGATGTAGTACACAGTTCCTCCAATTACTGCTTCTATTTTGCTCTAAGGGAAGCAGTCAATTTTTATTGTTGCTGTTTCAGAAAAAAAAAAAAAAAAAAGGAAATACTGAAAAATTGGCCTATGGATTCATGTCATTGAGTAAAGCCACAAAAAAATAACATTGCAATTTCTGTGGCTGCTGAGTTAGCTTGCAACATTCTCCTGTGGTAAAGTCTATGTTTCCCAAATGAGCACTGACCTGGCTGTTGTGGTTTAAAAGAGCCATTTTTAGATACAATTTCGATCTGCACAGAAGAAGAGATGGGCTCAGATCAGGCAATTTGCACCGTGTGTGATACATTTGTACAGTTCCAGGCTGAGGTCAAGGTGGTGATCATCTGGCAGAACTTAGGTTATGGCGTCTTCGGGGATGTGAGCAGCTCAGAGGAACTGCAGGGAATAAAATTTCAATCCTACTTGCATAGAGGTGTGACTTTCTGATGAAATATCAGTGTTTTTGTTGGAACACCTTAAGGGATAAGAGGGAGTTGTCAGAAGACAGTCAATGAGAAGAAAATGCCTTCAATGAACAAGGGATAATAAATCCTTACTCAGACTAGGAGAGCTCCAGTTACCTGCTCACCAGCTCCTGGTGAGCTCATCTGTTCTCATTCAAATGCTCCTGTCTTCACATTCCTTGTCCATGGAATGAATTGCAGTTTAGAAACACCTCTCACCTTATGAAGCCCTTGGGTTTTTCACAGTCACTTTATGACTTTGGATCAGGGAAAAGACTCCATTACCACATCAGTAAAGCTTGGGGAAAGAGCAGCTGTTAGCAGCCCTGCTTAAGATGCAGAGCAAAGGGAAGAAATATGTATTTATTCTTGATTGAAGGGAGAAGGACACGGCAGGCTGCCAGGGGCTTTTTTTGTGCCTCTGCTGGCCTAGCTGGGAGCTACCTGCACAGTTGTGGTTCTTGACTGGTCTGACTGCTGGTATTCCTGAAGGACTAGAAAACAGGCATGGGAAGTTTCTCAAGTAACAAATAATTATATAAATCTATCAGCTCTTGGGCATTTTTCCTCTTCTCAGCCTTGGCTGACTGCAGCATGCACAGGCTGCCCAGAGAAGCAGTACCTATGAGTGCCCCCTCATCCATTGCCTGTGGATCTTAGGCTACCAAGAATCACTCCATAATTTCACTGTACTGGGTGACTTTGCCCTAGAGCATCTGCAAGGGCAGATGTGTAATCTTTCCTCCCACTGTGGTGTGGGGGCAGTAATCTCCTAATACATGGCATTAATATTTTTGGTGACCACAGATATTTTCAAAACAGTCCCTTTTATGCCTCAGCTAAGTAATGCTATTTCCTACCCTAATTTTGTGTTTCTATTTGTGTAAATATTTGGGTTTTTTTTCTTTGCTTTTTTTCTTTAATTTAATTTTACCTTTAGTTGGAAACTAACCAAAAAACCCAAAACCCTAATAAAGAAATTAGTTGTATTCTGAACCTGTATGTTTTCCAGCTTGCCTTCACAAACAGTAGTAGGCAGGCAAAAAAAGGTTTCAGTTTCTACATTCGTGTGGTTTCAAGACTGAAGGTGTTAATGACAGCCCTAAGTCTCATTAACCTCTTGATAAAACCGGGAGAGCTGATGATGCTGGATTTATTGAGAAGCTTCAGAATGTTAAGCCTAAAAAAAGTCTGCTTTTACCAGCAGCTGTGTTGCTGTCTCTTCTTGCCTGATAATTTTACAACCTCCATTCAAAAATGGTGTCAGTGAGATCTGGTGTTTCTACTGTAAAGCAAAGTCCCTCCCTCCAGTGCACAAACTTATGGCTCTTTAGGCCTTTAGTGGATAATAACAAAAACAACACAGTGGGGATTTTTTGTGGAGTCTGCTGTGGGAGTTGCTATTGCACACTCCCAGTTAGAAATGTCAGTGACTGTGCTTTTTGAAACAAAGAGGAAAATAGCTTAGAACAGCAAATTCTTGCCTTTTGACTAAGCTCTGCTGACTTGTTTAATGCAGACTAAAAAGCAACAACCTTGGTGCTGCAGTGGGAACAGAACAATATCTCTGTCTGTAGGAGAAAGTCAGCAAGCTGAGAGGCAGGTCTGGTTGGGACTGGTGGGGCTTGAGCCTGGAGGGAGTCTTCCTGCTTTCTTCCTTATCCCTGCCTCTTGGATATCTAAACTATTTACTGAGCAGTGCCTAATTACCACAGTTCACAACATAGTCTTTGAAGTGAGATGGTCACCAGACTGCCTGAAAGCACCAGGCTGGCCATAAACAGACACTTAGGAGGGCTGAGAAGTGTGATAGTAGCAGAAACACTGTGGAACAATTGCCCCCTGCCACAACTGAGCTGGTTGTGCTTGGCACTCTGAGCTTTGGGTAGGTGAAAGGTCAGGAAAGCATTTGTTGTCTATCTCCTGCTCAAACTTTCCCCCTTTTACAGAGGGAGAGGAGAGAGAGATTTTCTGAGATTGTATTTCATGGGTGTGGGCGTTGGGTCCTTCTGCCTGGGTTTCCCCTCAGAGTTGCAAGGATGGCAGCTGAAACAGAAAGTGCACAGAGTGGCACTGGGCTCTGCCCTGGAACCTGTCTCTGCCTTTCCCACCTCACCCCCTGAGCTGGCTTTTTCTCTAGAAGGGCTTGTGACCAGGCTGATGTCTGGCTTTGGCTCTGTCTGGAAACAGTCAGGGCTATCACATGCCAGGATTCCAGCTTCCAAGCAAAATGAATCCCACTGGTGAGAAGATCCCTGGGCTGACTAAGGACTGAAGAATTAATTCAATGCTCTACCTGGGGATGAGAGCACTAGCTGAGCCACAGGTCCTGGATGGATCCCTGATTCCTACAACTGCTCTAGAGTGAACGTTGCCTGTTGTTGGTTTTGCCTTTGCCTTGGGATGTCACAATATTCACGCATTGCTTTCTAGGTTCTTTGACCTTATAAACAGGTAAACGAGAGTGGGAAAGAATGTTGATGATATTCACCACATCTGAAAAACTAACAGCATTCAATGATGCCTCACCTCCCAGCTTTCACATCTCTTGGGTTTGATTCTCATTCCAGTATAGTTTGGAAGTTAGAATAAGATAAAGCCAAAGGGTTGACTTGGTTTGTTTTTTTTTTTCTTTTTTTTTTTTACTCCCTTTAAAATAGTTGCATTAGAAACATTCATTCACAAAGGTGTTTTAAGGCAGAATGAGTCTTTGTGATCATTGTCTCTCATTCAGCATAATTGTGTCTCTGTTCAAAAGACTTTTTGTTTGTTTTGTGCAAATCCTCTTGAAATGTTGAGTTTTTCAGTGAGTGTAGCAGCGAAACAGGGGTTTCTGGGTGGAAGCATCACGATCCCTTCTCCCCTTGCCTGTTCCTCACCAGCTCTTCTTAATTTCTGAATACCTCCCAGATGTGTCTTTTTACGGGGGAAACTTTTCCCCCTGTCGAGTACAGAGCCTTAGCCTTGCCTCTGGCAGCAGTGAGCAACCCTTTGACAGGTGAAGCTAGCTGGAAAGTAGGAGCTCCTGTGGTTTGCTCTTGAGTCAGGAAGGAAATGGAGAGTGGAAGGATCCTACCCTATATAATGGAGAGCAATTCCTGTGAGGAACAGGATTCTGAACTGAAATATTTTTAAGCCTTTTCTCCCATAATTTCTGTTGTAGTGTATTACTGTCACTAAGGAGCAGTAAGCTGGATTTCTTTAATTAAGCTGTCAGAAAGAAGATACAATTTGATTTCATAGAAGGTGTAGGAATCTGACTGCACGCTGGTAGGGAGATCCAGCTTCCATAGCTTGTGGGCTCTTTGCAGAGGCCTGTGGTATGGTAAAATTCCTGCTGTTGTCACTTATACAGGCACTTATGCTGACCTTCCGAGTTGCTCATGCAGGGATTTTTCCATTCTACATCCCACTGCTGCTGTAGATTACAGGATAGAAACATTTTAATTAGAAAACTTTAAGTCAGGGCACTGAAAAGAGAAAGAGGTCATCTAGGACAGATGTAGAAAAGGGCATGTGCTTGTTGTTGGTATCTGCTGTGAGCAACAGAAACCAGGAGCATCCTTTTTGTTGCTGAAACCTGACAGAATTCATCCATCAGTGTTGGGATCTGTCAGTGTCTAGGTCCAATGAACAGATCAAATTTAAACTCTCTTGTGGGAGAAGGAGATCCCTTTTGGTGTTGGGGCTGACAGCCAGCCAGGGAATGCCACTTGTGTGAGACCGCTGGAACCAAGAGGTGCTGCTGAAGCCCTGCAGCCTGGCCTCCCTGGCACAACTCATGCTTTGCATACCCTTCCTTGCTTCTCCAGTCAGCTTTGTGGGAGAGCTCTATCAGCCAAGGATGCAGACCTCCTCTCTTCCTCACAGGAGATGAGGCTTTGTATTATCTTACCTCAGGAGAGAGTCCCCGTGGGGGAGGATTCTTCTCTAATGCCATTTGGTATGGATTTCAACTCCTTCTGAGATCTGGCAAGGGACAGAGGCCACTATTACCTTCATCTGTATCCAAGCTGGAGGCTGAACTGCCTGACCAAGTCCATTCAGTTTTTGAAGTCAGGGAAATTTAAAGAACTTGAAACACATTAGTGGTTGTTTGAATTACTTGCTGAGTGTATAAATAGAGAAATCCATTGAGAGAACCTGAGAGGAACACATTTAACTTGAAGGTGCACCTATGGTGCAACCCTGGTTCCTGGGAGACTCATTTGGGATGCTGCTTACCTCATGCCAGAATTTTGCCTGGTCTCCCAAAGAAGTTAAGAGTCACAGTTGTTCCAGCCCTGCAGGGTACTTGTCTGTGCTGGAGCTGACAATCTCCCTTCTCTGTTACTAAGGCTGAAGAAGAGTTAGTAAAGGCTCAGAAGGTGTTCGAAGAGATGAATGTTGATCTGCAGGAGGAACTGCCTTCGCTATGGAATAGGTGAGTGCTGGAAGTTTTCCCAAGGGCTTGTTGGAAGGAAATGAATATCCAAGCTCTTGGATAACAATTCTTCTTAGCCTGGACTGGGTGTCAGCTCTTTTCTTCCTGGATTGTCTCCATCTGTCCTAAGATTCCACCCAGCCACAGCATGTCTCTTGTGCTTTACTTCATGATTTTCCTGAAAAACATGATTTTACCACAAAGAGAAACTGTACTTCTCTTCTTTGTCTGCTTAATCCCTTTGCCCTACCAACTCTGCTCAACTTTCTTTAAAGACTTGAGAGACCATGGGTTTGCCATACCAGTAATTGTGATGATGAAAAGGGAGGTGAAACAAAGACCAAGTTTTAGTTTGGGGGATGCACTCTAGGGCAGCAGAAGCTGATTTATGGGGATGACAGTGGAAAATTGGCAAAGTCTTCCTAGCAGTGTCCCATTTTCTTATTTTTAAATGCAGTGGTCATGTCCAGTTTGACAGTGCTGGTCTGTGAGGATTGAGAAAGTGTGCAGCAGCAGGGTGGGAAAGCAAAGTGCTGATGTCTGCCTTCACTCCCCTTTCCACCCAGCCTGAGTGCAGGCCTGGCTGGGGAAGGAGCTGGGAGGGACACAGGCATCTGGGTGGTTCCCTGTGCAGAGCCATGAGCTGCTGGCCTGGGACAGCCTTTCCCTCCTGCTGTTGCTGTTCAAATGGGTGCTGGTAGAGCACTCTGTTGACAGTTGGCAGGCTGGTGACAGAGGCAGCTGCTGGGATTTTGAAGTGCCACAGGTTTTCCACAGGCTCCTGCTATCCAGCTGATCCTTCCCTCTTGCTCTCTGTGCTATCTTTTGCTTTCTTACTCTTTCTGCCCCTGAAGCAAACAGTTCATGCTTTTTTGATTCTCTGGTGCTATGGGACTTCTGGATGAATTAATATCTGTCCCCCTGTTAATTGCCCCAGCTCTCCCAGCACTGCATCACAGCCTCTATCCATTTTTCTTTCCATCTTCCTACTGCTGGTGCTTTTTTTTTTTTTAACCTTCTTTTGTATTTTTCTGTCTTTTTTCCTCCCCACCCTATATCTCCCTGTCCCTTTAGCCAGCATAAATTCAGATCCCATCCTACTTGGTCTCCTCTTGCCCCTGGACATGTTTGTCCTGTGCCTGGCCTTTGCTCTATTGTTCCATTTCCTTGCCACCCTCTCTTCTCACATGTACCATAGCTGACAGAGTTGAGTTTGCATGGGAATGGTGGGTGGGAGGTAGCAGAAGGGGCAGGATTGAAAGGTTTTGAGAGAGCATTGTGTCCATTAAGTTCTTCTCTCTTGTTTTCCATTTGGCAGTCGTGTTGGTTTCTATGTCAACACATTCCAGAGTATAGCCGGCCTAGAAGAGAACTTCCATAAAGAAATGAGCAAGGTAAGGCAACTAACAGGTTATCCTACTTACTATCTCTTCACTGTTAATAAAAGAGAAAGAAAACCCAAGATCCAGCAAACAAACAAAATACAAACAAACAAACAATAATAAAGAAAGAAAGAAACCAACCAACCCAAACTCCCTCAAAACCTCAAGCTAAAAAACAACTGGAGAAAATGGCCCTATGTTGCAGCATAATACAAACTCTTAGTTTTTTTCTGAGCCACTTGGGACAAAGGCAGTCTGACACAGTAATGTAAAGGGATGGAGCACAGGGAGGAGACCACAGGGCCACAAGCAGCAGTGGGGAGTTCATGTCACTTGACAGCACTCATTTGCTGGTCCCCAGAGGAAAGGGAAGCCACTCTCAGACCTATCTCTTGCTGCCTTTTTTAGTTATCTGTATTATGGATCAGTAACCTATAACCTGGTCAGGATAAGCACGGTGTCTGTTTTCCTCCCCCTCTTCTGCTTGGCAGCCAGTGCTGTGTACCCTCATTGTACCCAGGTGTGGGGTTAAAACCAGCAGGGAGTCTGCAAGTTGGCTGAAGACTGAGACATGCCTCACCCCAGTTCCTCTAAAAGGCTCTCTCCCACAGTACCTCTCTGCTTTGGCTTCTTTCCTGCCCTGTGACCCAAAAGAAGGCATTAAAGTACTTAGCATGGGCCTCATATGGGCTACCAGAGTGCCTTGAGCTGGGAATCACAACAAAAAGCAGTGTTGGCAAGCCAGATCCTGGTGCTGTGTGGCAGCACCCAGAGGAGACTTCAGGAGCAGTCTGTGGGAAAGTCCCCTATTACCACTGTCATTTACAAATATGTTCTTGTTCTTTCAGTTAAGAGCTAGAGAAGTCCTGAATTCCTTAGGTCTGTATGCTGCTTGAAAATGTAAATGTTGCACTAATCCTGAGGCAGGACTGAGAGCCCAGCTGGAAAATCCTTATATTCCCTCTGCTCACTAATATCATCCTGACAACAAAACAGCCACTAAGCAACAGGAAACATTATAGTCCTCCAATTCCCAGCAGTCAGGGGCCCTCTGCCTTGGAGTAATGCATCAATTTTGAGCCCTGCTGACATTTTATGGGGTCTTTCCCAGTTAATAGCCTGCTCCTCTCCACTGAGGGATGAACTAAGTGTTAAGAATAAGGGAGGATTGTTATAATTACTAGTTTGTTGCTGTTAACTTACATTCAACAAAATATGGGAAAGATGCTTGTTAAACAGGAACTTTCTTCTTGTATGATTTTTCTTGTCAGGATTTTTTCTTCCTAGAGGAACTTTGTATGAGAGCAGGGCTTTTGCTTTGTTCCATAAGAACCATCTGTTTCTTATTACTGCTGCGGCATCCAATTAATTGCTGGTGTTGCCTGCACAGTGCTTCCAACCTTGATTTCATGGGATCCCTCCTCCTACCAGTGATAAATCCAGCATCTTGTCTCGTTTATGGATTGGCTGTTTCAGAATAGGAGTGTCTGGAGTGACTGTTGCAGCCTTCGGTGCCAGGGAGAGTTTAACCCCTAATATTGCATTTCTGCACAGACATCCAGGTTCTGCCCCAGCCTAGATGGCCCAGGCAGATGGCAAAGTTAAGGGTTGTTCACCTGAAGGCCGGCTGCCTTTGGCTCCACAGCTGAAATGGCCACGTCCCAAGCTTTGGTAAGCAGGCCTGAGAAACAGCTTTTGGCTACGAATCCAGAGTGAAGTTCTAGCTATAGGACACAGATCTTAGGTAAACAATCAACCTGCTTCTGCTGTGGCACCTGGCAGCACACTGGTGGGCCCAGGTGATAGAGAAGCAAGGAGGATGATCTGTAAGGAAAACAACATTCCCAGAGAGGCCAGCGGCTCTCTGACAGCTCAAGTGCTGCAGCACTGCATACCCCACAGAGAAGTGGAAACAGATTTAGGGTTGTCCTCTCTTGGGATAGCTGAGGAACTGTGCGTGTACTGCTACAAGCCTGTGTTTGGTCAGTCTGCACAGGCCAGCCTAGACTCTCTTCTGGTATCCAAGCTCTTTTCTCATTCTTTTTCTGTCTTTTGTTTTTGTATTTTGCAGTTGAACCAAAATCTTCATGATGTCCTGCTGGGTCTAGACAAGCAGTACTCAGGCAATGCCTTCCCTGTTAAAGCACAGCCCAGGTCAGTAATTGTGGGTAGTGTCTTTCCCTCAGCAGGGGAGGTGGGACAGGGATATCTGTGCCTACCCAGGGGTATTGAAACCTCCAAATTGTCAGTTGCAAGTGATTTCCCCACCTGCCAATGCCCTCCTGAGACTTCCTAGAGCCATGCCCAAGATTGCACTTGGCACTGGGTGATGCAATCCAATACATCTCACCTTTCTAGGATAGCATCTGGAGGCCTAAACTTTCACTAGGTGCTGATATTTAGGTGACTGACTACTTTTAAAGTCCAATTCCAGCTACTGAGCTGCCCTTCCTTCTGGGTCCAGTTGCCCAGCAGCTGTCCTGTCTTTCCCTCAAAAGCTCCCACCATGTACCTGCAGCTTGTCAGCTTGAGCACCAACAGCTCATTTCCCCAGCCCCTTCTTTGGCCTTCCAAACTTGGAATCACCATTTTGCCAAAGCCTTATGCCCATCCTGTGTACCCAGCTGAAGTGTGTTTCTCCTTCCTGTTTGTTGTGGAGGTAGTTGCAGCATCACTAATATGAGGCCTCCTGAGCTCAGAGCACTTTCGGTCTGTGTGTGTGCAAGGAGTGAGTGTCCTCTGGCCTTCAGTTTTCTCTCCTCAGCTGGGTCCTGTCCTGTATGTTTAAGTGCAAGTCTGCACATTCCCTAGCAGTGAGAAGGGAGGGAAAGGTTGGGTTCTGGATTAGGCTGACTGGCTCCCATCCAAGTGCACAAGTGATGAAATAGTGTTGGGCTGTGTCTTCCAGCTGCTGCTAATCCCACGTGCTGGGTGAGCAGGAGCACAGCCCAGGTCCTCAGCTGGTGTGTTAAAGGAGGGAGGTGGTGAAGTCAGCATGAAGTAAGGGTGAACTGTGGTCTGAGTGCATTGGTTTAGAAGGGGTAGATCAACTGTTGAGACCTCTGTTCTCCCTTGGGTCTCCTCCCAGTTTAACCTGTTGCAGTCATGCAAAGATGGCTTGCATGTCTTGTCCTGGAAATTCTTCCAGTGTGGTGTTTGGCAACTCTAAAGAACGAGGAAGTTTGGGTTGAATTTGGCCCCTGAATTCTGGATTGCTGACAGCAGATTTCAGTGATGCTAGTTGGAATGTTACTTGTGAAAATAAAGTCTTCTTCCCAAGTTAGCATGTGGTGTCTGTTGATCATCACAGCCCAACCTGACTGAAACCTTGTGAGCAGGCTGTGGTGCCCATCCTCTTGCTACCATGGGCTGTACTGTCTCTGTTAGCAGCAGACGTCAGGGTCCTTGGAGGAGGATGAGGTAACAGGACAGATGAAGGCTGTGGCTATTGCTTTGTCCAGCTTCTTTTTCCTTCTTTCTCTATTCCTCGAGGAACTGATTGTAGGCAGTAGTGACAACCTGGCCCAGAGATGTTCATTGCTGTTGTAGCAGAAAGTTTCTGGCCTTAAAGAGCTTTCAGTGAACAGATCACCTATTTTTACAATTCCTGTCCAACCTCTGTACAATTTCTGCCCCCTCCAAACTGCTGGCTTCCTCTGGGGCTGTAACAGGTGTCTCAGCTGCAGTTCTGTGCCCTTTAGCTGGCCCTAGAACCCAAAGCTGGGGGCATGCACAGGGGTCCCTGTATGGACAGCAGTCCGAGTGCTGCTGCTTCATCCCTCACTCGCTGCATCTCAGCTGAGATGCCAGACCTGTCCCAGAGTGACTCTTCTTCCTGAGCATGGTGGAACAGGGTATTGTAGAAGAATATAGCAAAGGTTTGCCAGGGTGGTTTTGCAGTGACCAGGGAATGCTGTGAGGCACTTGTGTGTCTGCTGGACATCTGGCCTCTCATTGTGGCACAAGCTGGGCGGACAGTGTGCAGGAGGAAACAGCCCTCACTCATCTGATGGCTTATTGTGGTCTGCTGGAGGAGCAGATGCTTCCCTAACCCTTCTTGCTGGGAAGGGAATTGGAGATTGATACAATGGCAGGAAATGAATGAGGTGGTGTGAGAAGAGAGGCAATTATCTGTGCACATCACTGTGGCATTCATGTGAGGCCCTACAGAAATACTGCTGTGGCTGATGTATCTGGTGCTGGCAGTGTAGCACAGTAGCACAGAACAGCTGGTGCATTTCTGGGATCCTCAGATGTATGTTTGGGATTTGCTTCTGAAAGAGTTTGAGTGTTCAGGGCTCAGATGTCTCCAAGACTGAGGAGATCTGTGGGATTATCCTGTATGATTGGGCAAACTGGAAAAAAACATGGTAGGAAAGCTGCTGATTAGGTTCCATGTATAAGACTGCACAGACTGCCTAAGAAAAGAAGAAGGGAGAGCTTGTTTCTTTTGCAGCAATATTTACAGGGGAGAGTGAGGAGCTGTGAAAGGACATTTACAGTACTCTGGTGGTCTATACAGTTTCCTTTTTCTTCTCCATTTGCACCCTGGCCCCATATTCTAAAGTGCAGGGAAAGTTCTAGTTTGCTTCTATGTGCATATATATATATACATCTTTGACAGGCATAAGGAACCTTCTACTTTCTCTAAACCTTGCCATAGCTTTCTAGTAATGAGAGGAAGTGTGTATGTGTGTATTCATATGTGTGTGTGAGAGAGAGAGGAGATCCTGTCATCTTAATTACAGCGAGTTTTGTGGCACCAACTAAATGGGTGCTTGGAAGCTTAACTTTTCCTCCCTGGTTTGACTGTGCCATCCTGTAACTGAAATGATTTGCGTGCCATCCTCAACAGAAAGAAAACTAAACTGTTCGCCAGGCTGAGGAAAAAGATGAGCAGGTACCGGTATGGAGAGCAGCATTTCGATACGTGTTTGATTTAGTTCCTAAGACTGGAGAGGCTGTTGCTGGACTCTAACAGCCTGGCACGTGTTAACCCTGTGGTGGGAGAGGGGTCCTTTGCATGATATGATGTGTTTGTGGCCTGCTGGGTCCTGCTGAGATCTTTCTGTGTCTGGATAATCCCATTAACTGCTTGTGTGCCTGGTTTGAATCCTTGCTTCTTTTCCTATCTAAGAAGGCAGTGTGAAAACTCAGGCATTGTCTGTCCAGTTGTTTTTGTGTGATGGAAAATGCAGTGCTGGGTTTTCCATGGGAAATATAATCAGTTTTGGTGTTTAACAGCTTCTAGTTTTACCTAGTGGGTTTGTCCTTTTGAGCAGGTCTGAAATGCTGCATTCTCATCCCCTGCCTGGCCAGGGAGGACCAGTAGGCAGGTCTTTCACACTCAAAAGTCCTATCCTATCTACCTGTTGCAATTGGGAGGATGATGAGGTGGGAGAAGGATACTTCCAGCTTTGCTCCTTACTTGCTCTGTTCTTCAGGATCCTCACTATCTTGCTCCATCCATTTAAAATTTTGTGCGGGGCTGGAGGAAAATGAAGCCTCTTGTCTTGTATAAAGATTAATGTCCGCATCTTGCCTTCAAAACAGTGATGGCATTGATTACTGGATTGCTACAATGCCGGGAGTTACCCTAGACCAAGGACTCTGACAAGAACATGTTCTGGAGCAAAGTGGAAACTGCTGCATAATGGCATGGAAAATTCCTCTAATTTTTGTGTTCCTACTTATTGTGTTGGTACTCCCTCCATGGGATCCTTACAGGAAGGAAAAAAAAAAATTGTCATCATCAAGGTAGTGTCCTGCCAGCAATAAAGGAAAGTGCTGGTGGATTGGGACCCTTGTTTTTCCCGATCTGGTTTCCTGCTGATCAGGGCAAGTCATGCAGCCCTTCTCCTTATGTCTGCTGTGCATACTTTGTAAAGTACAAGGATGGAGAGTGAAGAGTGGTAATTTCACAAGGAAGCTGATGGGCAAACTTAGATATTTATATCTTCAAATGCAAGTAGTAAAGCAATGTATTGTGTTGTTACTATTCTGAGGTTTTCTACTGTAAGACAAGGAGGATTCACTGGAGTACTTGTTTGGATGTCTGTCTCTGGTCTTGGTTGGACTGGTGTTCTCTCTGTACCAGGCAGGAGGTCTAATACTTCCAGTCACTGAGAGTGGATGGATAATACAACAGAAGGAGAGCTGATAAATTTCCCCTTGATGAGGGATTCACAGTGGGCTCCTGCTCTGCCTTGGTAAAGTCCAACTACCCCAGCAGTTAAAGTACCTGACCTGGCCTCTGCTGGGGGTTTCTGCTGTCAGAGCAGCTGCCGGGGTCACAGAGAAATGTGCAATCCCTAGTGCAGAGAAGGCGGATCTGGAACTTAGTCAGTCTTTGATCTGCAGCAGGAATGTACATTTGTGCCACCATATGTTTGGATATGTAGGGTTTTTTTCCTTTCTTTTGCCCATCCACTCCTTTTATTTTTTTTTCAAATTTTATTTTTATTTCTGAATAATTCTCCAGCATGCTCTGGTGGTAAAAAAATTAATTACCTTTGGCTAAAAGGCCCAGTATGAGCCTTAACTGAGATGCCAACCTTTTTAACTTTCTTAACTTGAGAACTTGGCAGGACATGACTGATCTGTTTTTAACATATTGGGAAGTAGGTTTTATCCTCTGATGTAGGATGGTTACAAGTGCAAGGGAAACTCATCTGCAGATGTTACTCTGCTCTTCCAGAACAAATGAGGCAGCACCATGGAGTGTCTGGGATTTCAGCAGCACTAAAGGAGGCTGGGGGATTTTGACTTTCCCTTCAGCTGCATTAGCCCCAGCTCTTTTTCCAGGTCTCTGAAAGTTGACACTCCTTTCCCTTCCTTGCCTGATATTCCTGGAATTGGCATCACCTCCCATTTGCTCATGGGAAGGAAAAAGACAGAGCAATGATCTTGCTGTTTTGGCTTGCTTTTACTGTGGTGCTCGTGTTTGGTCAGTAGGTAGAGTCCCCACACTCTTGCTTTTTCCTGTGTTTCCTGGAGTAGTCATTTATCTGGAGACAAGACTTTGCTCAGTGTGCGCAGTGTCTGCTCCTGGGGGCATGTGAAGGACAGAGGATCCCGGTGACCATCTCACTTGACGCTGGTTGCACTGGCTAAATTGAGCAAAGTTCCAAAGCAACAAGTGCAGGAATGAAGGTGCCACTCAAGGGCCTGAAAAAGGCTTGGCCAAAATTAGCACTGGCATTTTCCTAGGGGGACTGGCCAACACATCAAACAAGCTGTAAATAGTAGTGACTTAATGAAGGCTTTAGTGTGGGGCCCTCACAGCCCAGTTCTTCCCCTCATCCTACAGGGGCTGACTCACATGGGAGTCTTTTACCAATATATCTCCAAATTAAGTCACTGCCAGGCACTGGAAATAAGTCACTACAAAACTGTTCCATGGCCTTTAGAAAATAAGCCTGAACTCCTTTCTCACTGGGAGAACTGGCCTTTTCAAGGCCCTAGAAGGAAAAGTCTACTCTTGTCTTGGTAGGCCAGTCTATTGCCAGTAGTCCCAGTATTCTCAGTGTAGTCAGGGCATTTGGGAAGTCCTGGCACTGTAGATGTAGATCACCATGTCCTCCATCTTCTTCAAAGTGCTTGCAACTCCAAGGGAGGTAAGATATACTTTCCCCCCCCCCAGCTCTAGCATTAGAGGTTGTTTTTTGATGTTTCCTGGTGACTCCTGTTTAGATCAGGACTTTACCTTCACCCTCCAACCATTACTACTTTTAATTTGTAGCACAACTTTGTGAACTTCACAGAATTCTTTGCAGAACCCATGTATGGAAGTGATTTCTGGGAACTTCTGAGGAAGGATGCTGTTCAGTCAGACTGAAGAGCTGCAGGGGTTAGAATACATGTTCTTTAGTCTCTCCTCTTCCCTTTCCCTTCTCCATGTACCTCTTTCTCCCTTGGTGTGTGTGTCCCTGGTTGAGAGCTGCTGGCAGAGAATGTCATTGGGTTTGTTGCATCGCGTTGGTGTGCTGTTGGCATCAGAAATATCCAACCTGCATGTGGACCTGAGAAAAAGTGCTTTGTGGGGAATTGTGTGTGTGGGGTGTGGATATGGGGGAATGGGTGAGGGCGAAGTGAATGAAGAGGGAATGGGATGGGGAGCTTGAGAGCTGGAATGCTGAGCAGGGTGAGATGCTTGCTTGTAAGAGGAGGTTTGTTGAAATGCCTTGCTATCCCTTCTTCCTCTTGCTATTCCCCACTTGCAAACAAATGTTGAGTAATGAGGCCATCATGCATGTTGGCCAGTGACCACCACAACTCAGATATCCAAGTGTGAGTGAATGTATGTGTTTGAGGCTCTGGGCTCTCTTGGGACAGAGCAAAGTAATAAATTACTTGATCTCCCTGCAGAATCAGATCTGCTTTGCTTTAGTGCTCTGTGCCAGGGTTTAGTGTCTCAAGTTGTAGGAAAGGATCTATTTCTTTCAGCTTCTCTCAAGGCCTTGAATTTCACAGGAACTGTGACTTTATAAGTGGAGTCAAATATCACGTACTGTAGATGAGGCTGCACAGCCCTTTTGCAATATGCTATGATACTATATTTTCATCTGTGTATGGTTTTTGCCAAACTGTAACTACTTCTGCTTAAATATCCCCCAGCAGTGAAATTTCCCTGTTGAAATTCTCTGGTAACCAACTTTTTACTAAATCTCTCATGATTCTGTATTTTGAAGAAGAGACTTGACACCTAGCCAGGGCACGCTTATAGGGAAAGGCTGTGCCTCTTGCCATTCCTTTGAAAAATCTGCCCAAATCTGTCTAAGCTGTGAACCAACAAATGCCATTGGCATATGCTTCTTGCATCTTAATTCCCTGAAGAATCTCTCTTCACTGTGTGTCAGAAACAAGTCTTGGAATAAAGACCAACTAGGGAGACCTTTCATAATAGAGAAATCTCTGTTAGTAGCCAGAATCTCACTGTTCCTTTGCTGTCTGGAATCATCTGTGAAACCTCTGGCTACTTTGCCTCTCTACTAGCTTAGTCAATTCATACCAGATCAAGGAATAAGATATTCTGTGATTACAGCCTTAGTTCAGGTGTTCTGAATCTATTAGTCATAACCCATGCAGATGTCCATAGACCACCACACAGAAAAATCCTAATCTGTGAAATTTAAAACTAAATGAGCAGCACTGAACGCCTTTCCTCATCTGCTCCCCCACTATTAAAGACCATAACTTAATGTCAGGCACTTATATTAAAATCTAGCAAAATTAAGGATGCCTGGTTGTTTTGTTTTTGTTCTTCTGTGTTTGAGGCAAATGTATCAATTCTGTAGGCATTTAGTGAGTAGCCTGCTGCAAAGTAATGCTGCTGCAGTGTGTTGGACTATGAGTGACTCAGCAAAGATGCTTCTCAGAAGCTCCAAATGTCTTCATTGTGTATCTGGGCAGTGAAGCCAAGAGGTAATGGAGGCCACTGTTCTGTGCTGGTTAGCACAACTCCTCCTAGGCCTGGCTCAGACTTCTCTCTCTTTTTCTTCCCTTTTCTCTCCCCCTCTCTCCCTTTCTCTCTCCGCTTCCTTCAGTGACAGCACCCCAGCGAAAGCAAATAAAAGCCCCTCGCCTCCACCAGATGGATCTCCCATCACCAGCCCTGAGACCAAGACTGTCAACCATGAGCTGGAACCGTCCACTTTGGAAGCACCTGGGGCAAGCATCCCAAAGTCACCATCTCAGGTAGTGTCCCCATGACATTGACCATCGACTGATGGCACGAGCTCTGTGAGTCAAACACATGCATCAGTTGCTTTTAGACCTTATCCTGCTACTGAGCACACAGAATATGACATGATTGCTGTTCTCTTCCACTGGTTCCTGAGAGAGTTCCCAAGAATGCAAGTTGCTTATTTGCCATCTTTATAAGAACTGAGTGTCTTTGAATGGCTTCACAGGGGAAGGCCAGTAAGATATTTTGCTGTCTGATAGGATGGCCAAGAAGATCCAGGGAGGATGGAGCTGTAGCTAGGCGAGGAAGTTCTTTACATGTGAATTAACCTGTGGAATTCAGTGGTCCAGTTTCTTCTTAAGAACTTCTGTAGTTGAGAAAGGTTAAAATAAAAAGCTTAATATAATAAAGAGAATATCTGTACTTTGGATGATGTTTCACTTTACTATCAAGTATTATGCTAAAAAAAAGGGGGGGATTATATTTTAATGCTATGAAGAAATTAGGTGGGTTCCAGGAAGGAGATAGTCCATTGTATGGAGTTTGATACCTTCCATATGGCCTTCATTAGGCCTTTCCTTACACAAGAAATATCCAGCAGCATGTTCAAAACAGTAGATATAGCTACTCAGCATATCATATATGTTTTACTTTGGGAAGATAAAACATTTACTTTATCTTCTTGTCCTTCTGTTGCTGAGTGGGAGAAAAGCTTAGTAGAGATAAGTAGTAACTAGGCCAAATTTACGTTGGGTTTCAATCTTTGTATCTCAGTAAGTGGGACACTAGGAGTAGTCTTCCAGAAAGAATTAAAGCTAAGAGGGCTTCTGGCCAAGCTGATAAGAAAACCCACTGCCTCTGAAAAGAGATGGGTGCAATCCAGAACTTCCTCGCTGTTCCCATGTGTTCCCTAGCTGTGTGATTGTAAATCCAAGCCTTGTTGGGGTAGTTTTTCTCCTGTTTCTGGATAGCCTCTTAAATACTTTTCTCTCCACTGCATATTTGATTTTTGGTATTATT
Source organism: Pycnonotus jocosus (assembly GCA_013400435.1). NCBI lineage: Eukaryota > Metazoa > Chordata > Aves > Passeriformes > Pycnonotidae > Pycnonotus > Pycnonotus jocosus. The sequence continues at coordinate 166,816 of VWYP01013479.1, forward strand.
GAGGGACAGGAAGGGGACGTGTGGCAAAATTTCTTTTCCAGCCCTGTGAGATATGTGGGTGCCTGGCAGTGCCTTTTCAGGACTTTTCCAGGGTCTCTGAACACCTTAGCAGTGCAGAACCTAACTGTGGCTTTGCCACCACCCTGATTAGGACCTTTGGAGTAGGCTGTGTGTATGAGGAAGAGAAGATAGGACATCCAGAATTGTCCTTCCGCTGAAGGTTTTTTGGTGCGTGTTTGGTTTTTATTTCCCTCCAGAGATTTCCAGAACTTGACTAAAATTTGGAACAAGAAATCATAGAGATTTATTAAGCTGTTCACAACAGACTTCACTCACCCTGCCTGTGGACTCACCTTGCTGAGTTTGGTTTCTTCCCTTTCCTTTAAATAGCTCACAAACCCCTTGTTTTTGCCAGCCTGCAAGTGCTTCCTCCTTCACTTGCTGCCTGCCTGCCCGCAGGAATGGGGCCGGAGGCGCCCCTTGAGGAGGCAGCAGGGTATTCCAGCACAGCCCTGGCTTGGATGGGCCACAGGCAGGAGTAAAATGACACTTGCAGCGAATGCTGCCACCGGCTGGCAGCTCCTTCCCAGGCTGTGTTTAATTCATCCCCCCAGGCGTGAAGAGCAGGAGCTCCACTCCGCATTCACAGTAGCTGCTAAGAGATGGAGCTGGCTCCAGAGGCAGGGAACACAAAGGCAAGAGTTTCACACTCAGAGCCGAGCCTGGTGTCTGTACGGATAAAATCTAGAAACCAAGTGTGTGTCAGCTTGCCAGGCAGCTGGGAACACAAGTGTCTGCTCTGTCAGCAGTGCCTGATTTAACACTGAAATCTTCACAGCTGTCATTACTTTTGACCTATGGGTAAGTGATTTGTTCAGTGGTCCTCCAAGGGAGGCTGAAGGGCCTCGCCCTCTTCGGGAGGATGGAGCATAAAGCAACAAGCAAGAACAATTCTCTGGCCTCTTCGTGTCTGAAATACCAATGCAGAGTGTAAGCAAAGGCTGTGGAGAGAAAGACAAGAACAGGAGTGATCAAATAAATGCTAAATTTTGAACAACCCCAAACTCTTTTACTCTCGTTTAATTTTTAAAAACAGTTTATTTCTGTCTTTTGGAAGAAGTGAATGGTCTCAGCTCTCCACAGAATAATTTGATGATGACACAAGACTTCAGGGGATCTGTGAAACTTGAAAGGTCAGACTCCTGCTCTCAGTTACACCACTGAAACTCTGTAATGAGATTTTTGAAATCAGTGCAACTGTGCTGAATTTGGGCAGATGAAGCTCTGTGAGATCCAAGTCAGCAGAAGAATTTTAGAGGATTTGTTTTATTCTAGGCAACAAAGTTGTTAGTGTGTGATGAATTTATGGATATAACCCAACATCACTATTCAATCATCTTGTCTTTGAAATGTGGTTTTAGACTGCTGTTGGAAGTAATGCTGGATGGTGTGGAATTGGTGATTTCCAAGACACTATTGCATTGGAATGAAGGAGACTGATTATCCATATTAGAGGAATAAATAGTAGAAAAGCAGTGATATTTTTGACTTGAGAGTTAGTAATTGGAGCCTTTCTGCAGAGGGTGGTTCTGTTCTGAGAACAGCATTTCCCTGTAATTTCTGGTCCCATCTTGCAACTGGCAGGCAGGGGATTTTCAGTAAGGGATTGTTCTCAGGGAATATGGACACACCACCTTCTGCAAACAGTGAAAATTTAGAAGTGAACACACTTGCTTCTATTATTTCCCCCTAGCTAGCTATTCGGGGGGGGGGGGGGGNCATACACAATCACTCTCTCTAAAGTAGGTTAATCCAGTGGAAAACTGGACATGTCTTTAGAAATCTGAATAAAAGCTTTGTGGAACTCAGTTACGTGCTGGAGGAGTGTGAACACAGGCCTAGGAGTAATGGATTTCTGTGTTTCAGATCTGGGCTTGGCAGTGATATGCTGGGTGCACATTGTCAGGTCTCTGAGTCTTGCTGCCTTGGATGCAGTGAGAAGATCAAGTAGCTGGAAAAGCTTAATTGTGAGTGAAAAGCATTGTCATTGCTGAGCGTTGCTGTGGTGCTGGGAAATTGCATGGCTGATTTATTCCAACACAGCAGTAGCTCCTCAAAAAACTGATTTGATCTAGAAATGATCATCAAGCCTTGTGCTTAATGCAAAATATGAAAAGTGTGTGGATGGGTTGATCTAGGCAGGGTCTACCACAACTTCTGTGGAGTTGTGGATGCGGTGTCAGGCTGAATCTTTAGCATGATGAGGGGGATTAGAATGGGTTAGAGTTACAGAGTGAGGTGCTTTTATGGATCTCCATTTGGGAAACATGACTTCATTACTGTCAATGTTCACTGGTGAAACTGAGAGCAGAGTTGGGCTTACAGCAGTCATGGCTTCTCAGGAGTTTGAGTTGTTCTTGCCTAAAGCTGAGATGCCATCAAGAGCTCCTGCAGACCTTTCTTACACCACACTGAAACCCAGTGCACCAGGGAGCCAGTACAGGGCAGGTCAGTCTGTCCTCATGGCCACCTGCCCACTGTAGGACAAATGGAGTCTGTTCTCTCACTCCCTTAGGTACGGTAAGTACGGCAAAGGGAGGCAGTGCTGGCCTGCTCTGTTGGATCATGTTCTCAGTAATTGATCTGCTCCCTTCCCAGTGGTTCTTTTGAAGGTTGCACATGCTTTAATTATGTATGCATGTCCTGTCAATGCATATTAATTGTGTTACGCTTCTCCTCTGCAGAGGGAAACTTGCCCACGGCTGAAGTGTAACTAATGATGCCAAACCTTCTCTGGAGGCATGTGGTTATTTATTTTGTTTTGTTTCAGTTCAGCCCTTCACCCCTTCCCCTCTCTCTCTCTTCAGATGGAGTTGGTTGGACCCTGCTCTGTGCCAGTGGTTGTGATTTCCCTTACCTTCAGTTTTTGTGACTAACCTGGTTCCTGTCTTTGGTTTTTTTGGGTGTCGCCGTCTGTGCTGTGGCCGTGTGCTCACTTGCATGCAGTTGAGGAAAGGGCCTCCGGTGCCTCCGCCTCCAAAAGTCACCCCCTCCAAGGAGATCAAGCAGGAGAACATCATCAGTCTGTTTGATGACAATTTTGTCCCCGAGATAAGTGTGACAACCCCTTCGCAGGTTAGCTGCTATGCCCTGCCTAATTTTTCTCTGCCTCTGAACTCTTCCTTCAGACATTTCTTCTCTTTGGAGGTGTCAAGCCATGAAACCTGGTCAGGTGAAGGAGGAAAGCAAGCTCAGCATTGGACCTCAGAAGGCAAAGGATTACTTAGGAGCAGACTAAAAGGAGAGAGTACCTTAAGGGCAGTAACAGGTTGCCCTTTGAGAGCTTTCATTCATAGAGAAAACAGGAGAAATGCACCTGGTGAAGATATCAGAAAGTAATCACTGCATTTGTTCAGCAGCAGTGCACATGGATTATGACTATTTTCATATCCTGTGGTGTGGTTTGCTCTCTCCAAACCCACTGATCCTAAGTGTGGATGAAACATGGTTTTTTCTGCTCATGTGCATCCCAAACTGCTGACCTTGGCATCTCTGCCAGTTCTGGGAGAAGACAGTTTTGTTCTCTCAGTGCCTTCACCCATTGGCTTTGTGGTTTAATGCCCACGTCTGCACAGGAAAAGCCACAAGGAATTACCAAAGTTCTCTTTTGCAAAGAGCAGCTGATGCAGTTAGATGGGCAGGACTGTGCCTGCAGTTAAGACTGCTGACACAGTCTGTCAGTATTGCAAAGTGGCACCTCCTGAAGCCCTGAAAAAGGAAAAAATGTTTTCAAATTATAGATTTTCTTCTTCACTTTCCCTTTGATTTATGTCACTGGCTGTCCAGGTGGGATGATCTCTGTTGGATCTAGGAGAATGGCAGTCCTTATGTATATAGGAGCCTGACCAGATTTCTGGCTGAATCATGTACCTTCATCTACTTTATTTAAATATATATACACGTGGATATATATTTTCTCTAAATGCTTGTCAAAGCACAAATCATATCTCTATCAGTGCTCATCTGTGACTCATTCTCTAATTTCTCCTTGGATCACGCTGCTCCATTGCCTCTGGTTTGCCACCTTCCACACAGCTGCTGAGGGGCAGAGACAGAATGGGGAGGGAAGGAAGTCCATATTAGATTTGGCATTGCAATAGATAAAACCTGCAGAGTGGAGAGATGATTTGACATTAGTGTTGGAAGGCGGGGACTGCAGGCAGCTGAGCAACTCTTTATCATTTTCTGTGTTTTCTTCTCCTGTATTGTAATGGACAGCTCTGTCTGCCCTATGGTCTGTATCAAGTATTTCCATGTGAATGCCAGCCCTTAGACATATTGTTCTGCACCTGATCAGTGCTCTGAGCCAGGAGGGGATCTGCTGTGACTCTTGACCAGATGGGAGTTCTGAGGAAGAGGTCTCTGGTTTCCAGAGCAATCTTCACTGAAGGGCCCAACAGCCCCTGGCATTCAGTGTGTTGCCCAGGGCTGTTCCTGTCAGATATCTTAGTTCCAGTGAGCTGTCTTGTGAGAGATTTGGTTAAAGGCAAGGGGTGTTAGGCCTTGCATTCAAGTCTTGAATGACAGGTAAGACTATTCCATGGCTGCAGCCTTTGATGTCTCACTACCAAACAAAGCTAAAGACTGGGGTTGTAACCTCTCTGATGGGTGACCTGGATGTGCTGGAAGAGCATACTAGAACTACTAGAATGCCAGTTGATTTTTGCATATGGGTCAGGGCTCATTACTGTGAGATTAGAGAGCTTGCTTCCTTGGCCTCATCCTTGTGGATCTCAAAAAGACATGTTTATAAGGCGGAGAAAAGTCTGTAAGAAATTGAGGTAAGAGAAGATTAGAAGAGGTGAAAATGATGGTGGTGTCAGTGGTATTCAGAACACTTGCCTTAAATGTTGTCTCTTGCTGCTTTTCAGAAGCTTTTCCATTGTGGGATTTTTATACAACTGTGGAGAGCAACCTGCCAAGTTTCGTAATTGAAAAGGTGGCTGAAGCAGTAGGGCCGGTGAGCTGGGAGGTCATAGGAAACAGGGACAAATCTTCCTGACCTCCCAGAGACAGCAGCTTCCTCTGAAGCTGAGTAGAAAGCGGTATCTTCTTTTGGTTAGATTAAATCTAAACCACCAAAGTGATAGTCCAGCCTTAAACTCTAATAACTTGTGTCCTTTGTAGTGACTTCTTATTAATAGTAATCAGCAAATGTGGGATCACTGTCTTTAGGTAGAGCATTAATTGCTCAAAGGGAGTTATTCTGCTGACTTCGAAGAACGTAGCAAAGCGTCTCAAATTTATACTTTTTTAGAAGACTTGTATATGTAAATTTATGGGATGCCCAGAAATGAAAACAGTTGAAAACAGCATTTTTGAATTGGGGAGGGATTCAAATCCCTTAGCTAGGGTGAGCTGCCATATTTTGTGTTTCTGACTCAGAAGACAGGAGGAGATTAGAAGCTTTGGGAGTTAGCTCTGAGGTCTCTCAGACTTCCCTTTCAGCAGCTTGAGTGGTTTTCTGCCTGGATTTATGTTCTGAGATAGGTTGTATGGATGGCAGCTCTTTTATCTGTAGCTGAGGAAGTCAGTCTTGGTCTGTCAGTATAAAGGCAGCTGGTTGAGCTGTAGGGAACAGATACACATTGAAGAGCAGCTCTTCTGCCTTGTCAGTGGCAGTGATCCTTTTGACCACAGCAGATCAGGTGCTCACACCTGTCAGCTCATTTGGCTGGGTGGGAAGGATGAGTGAGCGCTGTGGAAAAGGCTTGGCTTTGGTTTACAGGGCCCCCATATGAACTGCCTGTGATTGTGGGTACCAGGCAGTCAGGAGTCACATCCAGTGTTTGCACTACCACCATTTCCTCTGCGCTTGCAGCCTCAGCTCTGGGGTATCACACACCCTCCCTGCACTCTGCACGCGCGTGTGTCTAATGCTCGTACTACTTTTCTCCCTCACTGCTGCCAAGTTTGATGCCCCTGGGCCCTTCCAGGAGGGAGCCAGCCTGTTGGATCTGGATTTTGATCCCATTAAACCAGATGCCACTGTGGGGAAGACCCCCACACCCGCCTCGCAGGTTGGTTCACATCGCCGTTCCTTCTCCCTTTGTAACTGACTTGCACCCACCTGATTGATAACACAGACCTGAGCTCTGGGTGGCTGGGCCTGGGGTGTGGGTGCCCAGGATGGGGACCTTGGTCTTCTCTGCTGGATGTGCAAGTCCAGGAGGAATCAGGTCACTGCTGGCCTGGCCACAGTCTGGCATGAGGTGTTTGTGGTGTGCTTGGGCTTTGCTCTGATGTATGCCACTTATTGTATGTCCCTCCCTAGAGCAGCATCCTCTGTATGCTGTATGTATTTAAGTTGGTACTCTGTGGATGGGAATTCATCCTGAGCTCTGTGCTCCTGCTATAAATTGCTCCCAAATGGATTTTTAATTAACAGACACTTTGATAATCTGCAGTTACTTAAGGTGAATAAAACTGTAAATGAATATTCAAGTGATGTGAAGCCCTTCTTTTTCTGTGTATGACACAGCCTGCATCCATAGTTGAGAAAAAATTTCCTGCCTGTCACAGTGTGGTGTCAAAAAGGAAGATGCCTAATTCTGGCCTGTACCTGGTCCTGTCTTCTGTCAGAGGCAGGTGGACTCTGCCTCATTTTATGTCTAAATGACTCGAGGCTTTGAAGTGCATCCTGAATATGGTTGTTGTCCTCACCGAGACTTTCCATTTTATATATATGAACTGGTTATTTTTTGCCTGCGGATGCCACTAAAATTTGTAATAAACACAACTGTGTTGTTTATAGTACATCTCCAGTATCATCACATTAAGTAAGTCTGTATGGCACGGATTTTTGTAGGAATAAGACTTCTTTTGTCAGAGAGATCAAACATTAGATATTTGATTCTCCTAAATTAAAATACTATATCTCCAACATACTAGTTATTATCATAATTTGATACACACCAATATGGCAAAGCTGGTTTTTTTGGAACTTTATGTGGGTACATGGGGATTTTGTGTCTACTTGCCTTCCACGACAAGCTGCATATCAGGATAAGCTATTTAAAAATAAACAACTTTTTTTTTTTTTCTGAATCACCAGTTAGAACTCAGATAATTGGTTATACTGACATAGGATACAAGTATACATTTGGCTTAAAATGGAATTGTTAACCTTCCAGCAAACAACAAATATATATACACTATATATAATATATATACAAATATACACTAAGTGGGTTTTACGAAAGTGCTCAGTGATAGCATATTTATCTAACCTAATTATTATTAGCTCAAAAGTCATTAAAAGAGAGTCAAAAATCAGTAATTTCTACTGGTAACCAAACTACAAAACATAGTGAAAACCACCTAGTTATAAAAATAGTCAGATTTATTTCCTTTAGCGTGGGCAGTATGGCAAAGTGCTTAAGGTATTTTACTGTTGATCCAAAGATAGCACAGAATCATAGAAGGTTAAGGGGTTGGAAGGGACCTTAAAGATCTGCTATTCCCAGGGATGTATAAGTTCATGTACTAACAGATACTTTCAAAATGTGCAGAGATAAGTGCTGTTGAATGTGTATGTCTGCTTCAGTCTGATCAGTGTCTGTAATGTTTGTACTCGCTGAAATAATCATGTATAAACATGTTCTATTTTTGTTGCTCTTTGACATGCTTAGTCTTTACCTTGGGATTTATGGGAGGTAAGAAATTCATACGGCTTTTGTCTCATCATGTACTGTTCACATGCCAGTGCCATCTCTGCTCACATACCTGTCTCCTTTCCTTCACTGCTTCTCCTTCCTGCACACCCCAGACCAAAGTTGCTCTGTGTGCTGCTGGACCCACTTTTGCACCACATGTTTGCAAGTCAGTCTGGCACTCCGAGACTTACAGTTCTACCAGTGCACAAGCCCACTGCCTTTCCCTGCCAACCCACTCATCTTTCCCTTGGCATAATGCTGTGACCTTCACCTCATACATAATACCACTATGGCATCATCCTCACTCTCCACAACACAGTATTTCCTAAACTCTCTGCATCCTGTTGGTCTTGTGTGCAATGCATAAATAAATATCTCAGCCGCCCCTCATCATTACTGCCTGTACATCTGGAATTGTCTGTGGTGTTTGCTGTTCATCAACCATCATTGTCAGAAAGGCTGATGTGACTTAGCTCACCCTATATCTACACTGGAAATTACCTGCAGGCCCAAGATTTGTCTGGCATCTGCCTCAACCTCAGCTTTGGAGCTTGCTGACAGGGAGACCCTGCACCTGCCCTGCATCTGAACAAAAACCTGACCCTCACTTATGCCCTCTCTACATATCTTGCCTGGGCACATCTCAGGTTACTGCAGACTAGCCCCTTGAGAGATATTTCAAGCACAACTGCTTTTGAGTCCTTCTGGACCGACAGCCAACAGTGTGGACAAAAAATGCTTGATCTGGGTACTCAGGTCTGCTGGTGGAGCTGGTTGTATCCCCTGAGTAAGCTCATGGCCTTGGACCATGCTGGGGGATTGAGTCCTCTCAACCTTCCCATTCCCAAGGACCAGGCAGCCCCCCAGAGTGACTTAGCCCTGGCCTGAGGACTCACTGTGGCCACTACTCTCCTTCACATGAGCTTAGGTGATGTCAAGGAAGGTTTCCCTTGTGTGTTTTATCAGCCATCAGTGTTTAACATCTGTTACTCCCCTGTATGTGCATTGTCAATCTGTCTTCGTAGGGAAGAAGAGACTGGTTTAGCTGGGAAAAATCTCATTCCTTTCTGGTGAATGGGCAGGGGTGAGGTAAGACTGTATCTGACTGAGCTGTCCTTACAGTCTTGGCTGTAAAATGTGTTTTGGACCACTTCTCTCATCCTGCAAGCTGATTTTACCCAAAGGAGAATTTGCTCAACCAGGAGATGCTACCAGTCAAGGTCACTGTACCAATTCTCACTTTGGCATACCATACACAAAAAACCAGAGCTTCCTAAAGCTGGAGAATCTTCCTCTTCAAGTCTTCAGAAGAGTTTTTGTTGTAAATGTTCCTAGCTGTTGATGAGAGACTTTTCTTTTTGTGGTTCTTTAGTCCCATAGGCCATGAGGTTAACAAGTGCATAGAAACTTGAGTGCAGTAGAGCTGTCTTAGTTCTGCAGCCTGAGAAATGTGCATTTGGTGTGCATGATGGTGCTGTTCGAATAAGCAAAGCTTTTAAACCTGGTAACAGTAGTGAGCAATTCTTTCTCTCCCTGTACTATCTTCCCATGAGTGAAAATGCTTTTATAGGCCTCAGGATTCCCCACAGGTATGTAAAATAGAAAAATTAGTAGCTGACATGAAAATGACGTTTGTTGAAATCCAGGGGATTAATTTGAATCCAGTTTCTCTTAATTATTCCTTAATATTTTTGCAAATTAGCTGCTTTAAAAAAAAAAAAGAAAACAAACCCTTACATTGAGCTCCTTTTCACTTGTCCATATAAAACTCATGCTTGGTCAAATAGAGCTGGCCTGGCATTTGTCCCAGTTCCAGTTTCACTGAACTCAAATGAAAACCTGGGAGTGAATCCAATTAAACAGGAGAATCCTTTGTAGCATTTCATATGCATATATTTACTTTAGCTCTACCAAAGCCACTGAGGGAATCCTCTGTAGGATGGGAAGAGCTCTATTCTTTATAATATCTTCTGGCAGTATAGGCCTGTGGACATGGTGATGGGGAGACATGAGGAGGGATGTGATAGGGGAGGGAAGCATGTGGTAGATGACACCACTGGAGCAGCTGAAGGTAAAGTAATGGATTTTTCTTAAATCAATGATTTATTTATTTATTTATTTATTGGTGCTGTTATTAGAATGCTGCTTGGAGCATTGTGCTAGTGCATGGCTAGTAGCCAGATGGGTGTGCATTTAAGGTTTACCATGGTGATTGCTTTACTGTGGGGTTTTGTAAGGTTGGGACTATGAGAACTGCAAAACTAAGGGATCTGGGCAATGCCTTGTTTTGAATATGATTGTATTCAAGGGTTACATGTGTCTTGATTTAACTCCAACTGGCAGCTAAGCAGCACACAACCACTCACTCATTTCCCTCCAATTGGTGGCATGGAGGAGAAAGTTGGAAGGATAAAAGTAAGAAAACTTGTGGACTGAGATGAGACCAACTTAATTAAAACAAAATAATAATAGTAATGAAAAGGAAAATAGCAAGAGATAAATTAAACCCAGAAAAACCCAGGTGAGGCAAATGAAAAACAATTGCTCAACACCAGCTGACTGATGCCCAGCTCATTCCTAAGAAGTAGTACCTGATCAGCTTTTCCCCTAGTTTATACACACTGAGCATGATGACATTTGGGATACCTCTGTGGTCAGCTGGGGTCAGCTGTCTTGGCTGTGTCCCCTCCCAGCTCCTTGTGCCTCCAGCCTCCTTGCTGGCAGGGTAGCATGAGAAGCTCAGAAGTCCTTGACTTGGTGTAAGCACTGCTCAAAAAAACTACATCATCAGTGCTGGCAACATTATTTTCATTCTAAATCCAAAACACAGCCCTGTACCAGCTATTAGGAAGAAAATCAACTATCCCAGCTGAAGCAGGACAACATGTGTTTATCACATGTATGAGGCATGTAGGCATGATATAGCTGGGTATTCCCTTGTATTAAAAATGGCAAATCCTGGGAGTATTCCCAGATGCTGGCTGGCCAGTCTCCTGAGGGGCTGATTTGCAGCTTGGTGCTACCAGATCCAGTATAGTTCCTGCATTGTTGCAATTTCTGGGAGGGCCAAATGGGTATCTTTAATTTTGTATTAAAAAGAATTAATCTGACTCCAGACAAGGGAGAATAAAAACTAGAACTACTTGAATAAAAACTTGAAGCCTGTCATAGGTATTTGGTTGGTCTTCTGTTGTGCACAGGGACTCCTGTCCATAGGATTTTTAGAACAGTCTTTGCCAGGCAGTGATTTGTTGGTGATACTGTATCTTCTTGGTGATGATAGCTTTTGTGCAGTAGAAACTTTCCATCAACACAGATGTGTTAACATACCCCATCTGGAATTTTCACAGAAAATTCTTAGTAATAGAATATTCACAACAGAATCCAAATTCACAACTCTTTGAGCCTGTCCGAAATCAAAGGGAGTGAAAGTTGATTCAGTGCTAATGTCATGTTGATGCTGGGTCTGGACTAAATTCCATACTTGGACACATTATTACCATGCTCTTTTGTTTCTGGGAGTAGGCAAGTACTTAAATATTCTGTGATTGTTGATCTTTGGAAGTAGACTATGGAGAGATCCTTCTTCTTGGGTGTGCAAGAGAACTTGTATTCTCTTACAAGTGGGCATCTAGATCTAATAATAAATACTCTGTGTGTGTGTAAAGTAGGTCTGCAGTTTAGATTGTGAAGAGAAAGAGGCACACAGAATTTTTGGCATTTCATTGATTGCCTCTGAATTACTGTCTACTGTGTGGCTGGAATTGAGGGATTCTGTCTTTGGTGTGATTTCCATGAGCTACAGAGAAAGGGGGAGACAGAAATGTAGCCAAACCCTTCAGTGTCTCACTTGTTAGTCAGCAGATGGCTCAGACAGTGGCACAGAGCACTTGGGCAGGCTGGGCTGCACTTTGCTGCACACATGTGGAATGAGAGTAACTTCCCACCGGGATGGCTTTTGTATTGCAGCCTGCAGAAGCAGCCCGTGCAGGAGCTGAAGCAGCTGGATCAGAAGCAGCAGCTGGAGCTGAAGCATCTAAAGCTGAAGCTGACTCAGGATCGGTAAACACCTCAAGAGACAGCAATCCCTTTTCTCCATCCCTTTGTTACACAGCACATGTGGGAGGCTGGGCTGGGAAAAGAGCTGTATAGCTGCTTGGAAAAACACATCCTGCCACCGAAGGACTTACAATGCTCTTATTCAGGGACCAGACTAAGTTGTTGCATTTTATCTGTGCAAAGCTTAGGGAAAAGTTCTGCTGGAAAATTCAGTAAAAGAACTGTCCCTTCACCCATGTTATGAAGTCGGCCCCCAGCCCATGCTGTCGTAAGCTGTGTTGTCAGCTGGATTCCAATTCCCCCTTGCTTGCCATTTACTTTACATACCCTGTCTCCTGGGCTCTGGCTGTGTCTCCTGAATATCAAGGCTTCCTCTCTTTTTGGTGACACTGCTGCACTTTTAGGGGACAGGGGTAGGTCCCACCTCATGGCAGCTTGGTTCCTACAGTCTGTCACATTTGAGTTGTCTGTTCCAGGAGGGCTCTATGAGATTGCATTGTGACCACAGCAGCTGGGAAATGCCAGATGTTATGTTCTCAGGAAATCTATATCTCATCTCTGCCATTCTGCAGCCTTAGACAGAGAAAGACAGCAGTCACCATCCCTGCCTTCTCTGCTGCCTCTGCTGTCCCTTGGTGTGCTTTTGTTGCTGACTGGTGTGCTGGGAAAACCCACTGAAGCCATGGCATGGTTGGGGTCTGGATCCTCCAGGGTGGACTTGGAGCTGCAGTTTTGCATTCTCTTTTCTCAATTTTTTTTTTTTCCCCCTTCCTTGGTTGCCACTGCCTGCCAGACCTCTCTGCCTGCTGTTGTTGTGGAAACTTTCCCTGCAACCGTCAATGGCACTGTGGAAGGAGGTGCTTCATCTGAGAGAGCGGACATGCCCCCAGGATTTCTGTTCAAGGTGAGTGTGTGGTTGTGCAGCATTGAGTTCCTGGTGAGGGTTTTTTTTCTTCCTTGTAAGGCATTAACTGCTTTCACTCAGCATGGCCATGGGCTAGGCCACATTGAAAGGCAGAATGGAAATTGAAGGAGTGATAAACTTTCCTCTCCAGCAGTGCAGTTTCATGCAGTTCCAGATGTTTCAAAGGATTATGTAAGAGTATCAGCATCTAAAGGTCTTGTTGTACTGTGCAGCAAAACCTGTTCTCTCTGCTCCAGTGGTTTCTATCTTGGTGGTGTGGTGGTGTCAGTCACAGACTCTGAATAGTGGATAAAATGTTGTGCTCCTGATGGGAAAAGTTAAACTTTGGTGCAAGTGGCAAATTGAGAACAGAGGATTCTGTGTTTGGGGAAGTTAGAAAGCCAGGATTAACAGAAAAAAAGTATAGGACTAGACAGGGAAGTTGGGTGGGTATTCTGAATTTGCCAAAGATCACTTGCAGCAAAGCTTTGGAGGAAGGTGTGATTTTGGGTGAGGATAAGTCACAAATTTAATGTGCATAAGGGAGTGTGGTAGCAAGAAAGCACAGATTTATCGTGCCCTGAAAGTGAGAATTTACAGCATCTTACTATAGGAACACTTCTCTGCTTTAGTTATTCCTATTTTTTCTGTCAGTTCTGCTGAAAGCAGAAGAATGGCAAAGCCCTGAAGAAGGGCAGGAGGCTCATAGTCTGGTTTCAGGTGGCATTATGGGCTGTAGTGCTCAAAGTGCTCCTCTCCTGTCCCTGCAGGTCCAGGCCATGCACGATTACACGGCCACCGACACTGACGAGCTGCAGCTGAAGGCCGGGGACGTGGTGCTTGTGATTCCATTTGAGAACCCTGAGGAGCAGGTGAGTGGGGGAGGTTGGGTGTGAGCCTGGGCCAGGTGGAGCCAAGGGGGTTTCCTGAGCTGCTTCCTTCTTCACTAACAGTTGGCTGGCTGGATGCTGAGCCGTTAGTTTGTGGCTGGGAGCTGGCAAGAGAGCCGGTTGTCTGTGAGCTTGAGGTTGGCTTCCTGCAACAGAGGGGAGGGCTCTGCTTGTTATTGGAAAGTGGAGACATTATCCTGCATAAAGCATGTGGAGTAGCCATGAGTTGTTGTCTCTGTCAGAACATTTGAGCCAATACAGTGGCTATCTGGATCAGGGATCCCAAGAGGGCCCATACTTTGCCTCCTCACTGCCCCTAAACTTGATGCACATTTCCTATGAGCGCTACAGCATAGTCTGTGGCATTGAAAGAAGTGACTCATACCTTATGATGTTTTCTTCTCTTTTGAGAAATGTTGGAGCTCTGAGAAAGCAGCTGGTGGTGGATCATGTCTTGCGCTTCAGCAGTGGCTGTTTCCAAATGACTGTGTTTGGTCAGGAGATGGCAGCAGAATCATAGACTAGAGCAGGTCTCAGCTCCAGAGAACAAGTCTTGCTGCCCATCTTCAACCTGAATTTACTTGGTCATGTTTTTTGTTAATTTGAGCTATTTCTAGAAAGCCTTGAGTAAGTCCTCGTCACTTTTTGTGTTTGAGGGCACCCAGCTGACAATCTGCAGCAGTTTTACTACTTTGAGTGAGAGAGGTGGTGAGTTTCTAAAATTAATGCTCCCATCTCTAGGTTTCTGTTTGGAAAAGAAAGAGAATTCTCCAAATGGATTGAGCAGTCATCAGCTCTTTGGGCTTGGCCAGGTTCAGATGGGATCTGGATTCCACAAGGGGTAAAGGGAAGGTGACATAGTTCACTCAGAATATGTGGATCCTCTTTGTGGCCCATCTGTTGGCTTTGTGAATTATGGAGGCAGATCATGCTGATGCTTGTGAAATGGAACTATAAAATGCTAACAGTTCCCACACAGCTAGGGGAGGAAAGGGTTTTGGGGAGCAAGCACTGATTCCTTCTGGAGACAAGACTCTCCACTGAGTGGGAATGCCCTGCACAAGCATTTGTGAGCATTTCTTTCTCAGAAAGCTTTCTGGATGGAAATGAGTGTCAGCTCCCCCAGTTTCTGTGGTAGGAGATGGCGTTTTTGGATCAGAGTTTTTCAACGCCCTGTGTTTGCACTTTAGCTGGATGTGGGTGCAACAGCCATGAACTCGAGACTCTCCAAGCTGCAGAGGGTGAGCTCTGAGTGTTGCTAACATGACTCTGTAGCTGCACTGAAGCCCTCTAACCCTTCTACAGTGTATCCTGTGTTACAGCTCATTTCCCTAACCTCAACTATACCCAGCCAGGAATTGATGGCTGTTAACATGTGCATGAACTGTGCAGGTGAGTGGAGGGAGTTTAGGATACTAGACTGATTCACATTCCTACCTTACAGCTTAGGTGTCAGTTTGTGGGTATATGCAGGACTGGATTAATCTCTCTTGGTAGAAGAAAAGGTTGAGGGCAGCAACACTTCTAAGCTGGCACTTCCAGTGATGTGGTTTAAAATTGTCAAGGCCCCGTCTGGGGCCTAATCCCTGAAGCTGAGGAGACCCTTCATAGCAGGATGTGGTAGGATGGATACATGCGTGCTGTATGGCACAGCACTGTGTGCAAATGGATGAGCTTTTGTGCCTGACATGCTGTGAGCTGGAAGCTGCCTTCTAGACACTTGGGCGCAGTGTCTTCTGCCTCGTTGTTTGTCTTCCTGATTTATGGCATGTCAATCCTTCCACAGCCCCTGCAGCTGGCTGCTGCAGATGGGCTCCCATCTTGTATCATTCCCATGACGTCTCCTGAATGTTCCAATCTAAGGCAGCAGTCAGGGCTAAGTGAGCCTGCAGGCTCTGGGAGCTGTGCAGCTCTCGTGCCTCGTGCTGCACTCTAAACCCATGGGCTGCCCCACTGCAAAGGAGTGGGGTATGTGCATGCTGAAGGGGAGCTTCTGTGGTGGGCAGCTCCAAGGCATGCAGAAAATAGGGTGGTTGTACACCTGAGCTGCAAGCTCTGTGCAGCCCTTCCACCTTGAATATCTTGAATACCTCCCTTCCATTTTTAGGATAGAGCAGAAATCTCAATGCCAGACAACCTGCAGGTAGAGGGTGGCAAGCCTGGTTCTGCTCATGAGCAGGTTCTACCAAGCAGGGTTCCTTTTGCCTGAGTGAAAGTACATTTGTGTTAATAGATGTATAGGTTGGAGGCTAGGGAAGACCTTGTTGAGAGACCTAAATCACACGTAGCCAAAATCTGGGAGTTTTGCTAACCTCACCTTGCATCAAACCAAACAGACTTTTGGGAAGATGGTTGGGTTCCTCAGCTCCCAATTCCCATAGATCAGGATTTCAGTGTAGCAAATAAGACTAATTTTGCCTGCACCTCCTCTAAAATGCCAGTCATCTGGGTGCTCTGACTGGAGCAGGGATGAGCACCTCCTGGGGCTGCTTCATGTTTTCCAAAGACTGGTGCCTGAGATGAACGGGGTGAATTATACACTGGAGGTGCCATGTCTCCCTCATGTTTGCATTGTGAAGAGTGAGATAGGTAATGCCCATCCTGTGGCTGTGGAGTCTCTTTTGGCAGAATTTCTCCTGCTTCAGTGGGTGTAAATTATGACATGTTTCTTTCACTCTTGCTTATTTTTTATTGTGTCTGCACAGTCTGGGTCAGATGGGAGCTTTGATATTAACTCTAGTGGGATGTAGCCTTTTCTCTGTTATACAGGAAACAAAAGCGTTTTTTCCTTCTCCCCCATACTCCTTCTGGATTGTCTCCAAGCCAAATAAGAGCATGGCTTTGGTAATGCCTTGACATCTCCCTGGCCTGCACTGTGTAAGAAAAATCCCTGCTCACATCTTTCCCTTAGCATCTGATCTCTGTCTTCTCCTCCAGGACGAAGGATGGCTGATGGGTGTGAAGGAGTCTGACTGGATCCAGCATAAGGAACTTGACCAATGCCGAGGAGTTTTCCCTGAGAATTTCACAGAACGGGTGCAGTGAAAGTCCAAGCCCACCAGCTGCATTTCTGCTGGAAAAAAGCAAGTTTTCTGGTAGATAATAGAAAAAGAACAACGAAAGGAAAAGAAGAGAGAATTTTGAAGGAATAGAAGCCTGAAAAAAAGTCAATTAAAGGGTGTGTTCTTCTCAAAGGGCAAGGTTTCAGAAGTTAATTGAAATTCAAAGTGTTATTAAAATATATACATATTAATAATAATAATAAGGCAATTCAGATACCCTCTTCCCCTTTGGTTTAAACAGCATTTGGATTCAAAGGACTGATGCAGAAGCAACTCAGTGAGGTTCTCCAAGTACTGCATTGACTGAATTGTCAGATGTCAGTCTGATTCCTGGAAAGGCAGTATTTGTCGAACGGCTTGAGAGTGGAAGCTGCATTTGCTCTTGGGTGGGTTAATCTGTTTTGTCTTGAAGGTGGCTTGCATGGCAACCATAAGAGTTCAGCCTTCCCTACATCTTCAACCTACAGTAGGCCAAACTTTCTGTTATGCTGTTGAAAAAAAAAAAAAATAGTGTATAGTGTTCACCACTACAATGTATGTGTGGGTGTGTGTGTATTTTATTTTCTTCCTTTAAAACAATGTTACATAAACTGTGATTTTATATATGTAAAGATGGAAGAAAGTACATGGAAAGGGCATGAAGAAGGTGAAATCTGTGAAGCTGTGCTCAGTCCAAAGTTCTTTCAAATGTAGACCCCTCAATTCTCATAGTAGTGTTGGCCTGTGAAATCCTAAGGGGAGTGGACAAATTCAAGAGGAGAAACAAGACAAAACAAACAGATGTCATTTGGATGTCTCTGAAATTTAGGAGAGGGAATCCTGTACCGCACACATCCCCCTCATCCCCTACACCCCCTAAAAAAACCAAACCCAAACCTGTTTGTGGTTTCAGAAAAGCTTAGATTCATGTAGATGGAAAATAGCTCTAAAATCTACTGGTTAGAAAATTTGCTTTTAAAGACAGAGATAAGGGAAGATTTTTTTTTTTCTGTAAGAATATCAAAGAGAAAACACTGACAAAAAAAGAAATTACTTTTTGTGCTTTTCACTGGCATTGTTTTTTGTGGAATTGTATTTCTTATTTTCCTTTGAAGAGTTCTGTAAGTGAAATATTGTTAGATCAGCTTTCTCCAGTGCTGTGCTGATGATCAAGTTAACCTGTATGAAAACTGGACTCTTGAAATGCTCGTTTAAAATGGCCGTGTGACTTCATGCTGTTGTAATGCATTAGAAAGGAAGGCAAGAATATCAAAGTGTCAGTGTCAAGAAGATGCTCTGCAGTCTAATACTGATGCTGAGTCCTTTCCTTTACCTTTCCTTTGCTTCTGTTTGTTTTTCAATTTTGGTTTTGGTTCTTTTTAGTTTAGACAAGCAGATGACAAGGCTGTTTCTAAGTGCATATTACACTTGTTAATGTAAGTCGGTCTGACTCTCCAAGACTCTAAAGTCCCACAGAGGTACTTTATAAACTTTACTTGAATACTGATGCAGCTGGCAAGCAAGTCAGGCTATTTTAATTTTTTACAGCTTCCCCTCCTCCCCCATGATTGTTATGCCCTGAAGGGATTTTTAACAGTGAGGTTACACCATGCTCAGGATCACTCTGAAATAATCTTCCAAACTGGTAGGAGTTGGCTTTTGTCAAAGCTGCACAAAATGCTGACAGAGTACTGAAAATGTCACCTTTTCCAATCTGTTTGGATTATTTGTAGAACAACAGAAAAAATATTGTAGGGCAAAAATTGTGTTTTTTTAAAAAAACCCCTTAGTTTGGAGGAACAGATCTGATTTTGATTAGAAAAGATACTCTTATAGATGCAAGCATGGTTGGAGTTCCTCCTTTCAACTTGGGAGATGATCAATGCTAGTTATTATTTACAGCAATGTAACAGGCATTAAATCTGTCCTATATACTCAAATCCCTTCTCCTTTTTAAAAGAAAAAAAAAGTGCAGGAATTTATTTTACATCACTGTTAGAAACCCCAATAGTATTTAGGAGTAACTGCTCACAGTACAGAAGGACTGGACTCCACAAATTATAGTAGGGTGAGCTGTTGCTTTAGAATGCTGCCCTGTTTGACTTTTTTTCTTTTTTTCATCAGGGTTGTCTTTATTATTACTCTTTTTTGTTTTTCAAAATATCTATTTTTATGCATTTGTGTCTCCCATTACTCCTTTAAAGATTATTCATATAAAAATATACATTTAAATATACATAGAAATATATATATATTAAAAAGCGGGTTGATCCAATTAACATAATGCTGTCAGCTTAAAATGTTTATTTTTATGCAAAAACTGTGGATAATAGCTTTGGTTTTTTTTTAAAAAAAGGACAAGATTCTAAGTTACCAGAGCTGTGATTTTTGTCTTGTAACTATTCTAGACCATTTAGAAAGCTGTGCTGATACCTAATTTATTGTGGGGTTTTTTTTGCTGTTGTTGTCCTCTTCTGTGCTTGAACCAGATGACTGTCCCAGTGAAGATCCTTGAAAGGCCTTTTCATTTTATTGAGCTTGCAGAGCAACTATCCAGTACTGTATTGTCCCTGCAGAAGTGGTAGCACTCTGCAAAGAAGGGATGTTGTTTTCAGGTCACCTGAGTGATGCTCCAGTGTTGCTGGTGGGGAGAGTGTTGTGTCTCTCTCCATTTGCTTGCCCCAACCCCAAAACCCCCGAGCCCCCTTGCTTAGAGCAGGTTAGGGTGGGTTAGCTGGATCTTGCATTGCTCACAGATGAGTGGTGTCCAGCACATCTCAGTCAGGTTCTGAAAATGCGGGATCAGACCCACAGTTTATAGATTGCCTTATGTGAAAGTAGGATGGTACAGCAGGAAACTTGGAGAGGGCAGTGTTCTCTAGAGCCAGGAGATCCGTCTCCTGCATTGTTCAGCCCCCTGTAGACAGCCATGGCTCCTCCCATTTTCAGTGTTTTTACATCTCCTAAATATCTTGGTTCTGGTTGGTATTACCTGGTGAAATGAACTTCCCCTTTTCTTTGGTTTAGATCTGATTCAAATAGAAAGAGGGACAGTAAATGCCCAAGTAGGCTGTGCCCACCTGGTTTTTCAGTTTGCAGGCTGAACTGAAAAATCTGAGAAAAAATGTAAGGGTGACCTGAGACAATTTTTTTTTCCATTTTCTCAGTGGAATGAAAAAGGGAAAAATTGAAACAAACAAACAAATCCTTTCATACCAAATTGAAACATTAATTTCTAGGGTTGAATTTTAACTTTTTAACAAACATTATATCTTGGGCTGTAACAAGTTGCTTTGAAGCAAAAATGTGAAACCTTCTGTTTTGAAAATGCTGAAAGAAAATGTTTTAATGTTAATAGTCTTTTTGCCTCTGCCTTTTTTCTTAATCTGATGACTGGTTTAACTCTAAACTGTATTTTTTTGCAAATACATTATCCACTGAAGAGAACCCAAAGAAGCCCATTTCTGCTCCACTGACAGATACACTGGACACATTTCAGGGATTACTTGGTATCTGACCCATCAAAGCTGCTGTT
This sequence comes from Pycnonotus jocosus, assembly GCA_013400435.1. Taxonomy (NCBI): domain Eukaryota; kingdom Metazoa; phylum Chordata; class Aves; order Passeriformes; family Pycnonotidae; genus Pycnonotus; species Pycnonotus jocosus. The sequence goes on from VWYP01013479.1 coordinate 186,960, forward strand.
TTCCCCGTTTAATAATCTTCCACGTGATTGTTCTACTGGGTGAAAAATAAAAGCATCTCTCATCCCGTGCCATTGACTGATTTTGTAGCTGGGCTTAGAAAGACATTCTCGCTCTGTTGGCTTCAGTTTGGTTACAGATTTACAATACTGCTCCAGTTTGAGCCTAATCCTAGTATGAAATGGGAATTAATATTTACCCAACTGATAAGAAAGAAATAAGGCATTGCTTTTCCCCCCTTTTTCTATCTTAGCAGTGTCAGTCATATATCTATTTGATAGAATTAAGGAAAGGTCCCAGGGTGAAGAAGAGTGTGCTGTTCCAGGTGAGACTCCCACATACTCTGTGCCGTTTTCCTTGAGCATTTCTCAGCTGTCTGCTTTTATCACCTTTGTTTTGCTTGGCTGTTGAGGTGATGCAGTAAATGGGGTTGTGCAGGTTCATTTCCAGCTGCTCAAAGCTGGTACTGCTTTGTGTGAATTGTGCCACAGTCCTTGAAGCTCTGTTCACTGCTGCAGAACCTTTTTCTGTCCCACTAGTCTAAGACTGTGGCCAAGGCAGACAGCCCCAGGTCAAAGGGGACCTGGAGCAGGAGTGAGGGCTCCATATTTTACCTGGAACTGGGATGTCAGTTCAATGAGGTTTTGCAGTAGCCTCTCGGAGGGAGAAGGCCCAAGGCTAAGGAGATGGGGGAAGATGAAGGGATAATCCATTATCTTTTTCATTTTGGGTTGATGCACTGTCACTACTTAGTTCCAGGGACAAACTGTATAGGGCTGAGAACAAAATATGAATGGCCATGGAGTGTATGTTCAGTCTGATAACAGATGCTTCTTGCCTGCCAGTGGTGCTGAGTTCAGACCTTCCTGTTTCCCGCTCTCTGCCTGACAGATGCAAACGCTCTGCCACAGATATTTTGGATGCTGTGCGGTAAATGCCCCAAAACAGTGAATGTCCTTGTCTGAAGGATGCAGAGGTGTCTCTCAGCCCTTTCTAGGAAGACCTGTGGATCTCCCACAGACAAGGCCTGTGTGCATCTAACACAGTCACCTCTGAATTCAGTAGCCTGTGTGTCTTTCAGCACTGGCCCCATTCTCCAGCTCCTCTCATATCCCAGCCCCTCTTCGAGGCTCTTCAGGGATGATGGCAGCATCAGGCATGTCCCACCAGCCAAAAAGGGCAAAGCTGGAAGATGCACAAACATGTCTATCAGCAAATCCTACACAATGCAGCTTGATAATGCTGATATCAGGAGAAAAAACAACAGCTTTTCTTCTCTGGGCCGCCAGAGAAAATCTGCTCCTTGCCACAAAGGTACCGTCACACCTGGTACTGGTGCAGACACCTCTCTGCTTGCATGCTCTGGTTCACACCTTTTTGCACACTCCTGATGGAAAAGAGTCCTGGGTGCTGCCCAGAGCTGGATTGTGTCACCAGCCCTCACAAAGCATCGAGTCTAGTTGACACGTGGGAGCTGAGAATTAAAAGGCTCTTTTGGAAATTTTGCTTATGAATCTAAATGGAGAAACTACAGCTGTGAAGACTGGTCTGTATAAGCTTGTACTTTGATGTGTCCTATGGCTATAATTCTTTCACCTCCTTTTGCAGCTTATTCTGCTAATTGTGACCCTAGTCTGCATTTCATGTAGAAGGTCCCTACTTGAAACTTGCCATATGCAGTCCTGGGCTTATTGTTTCTCTTTAGCTGAATTAAGTGGGAACTACTTTGGCAGTGTATTAGCAATCTCTTTTCCTTCTGTTAATTCAGTCTCTGAGTTTAATCACAATGACCTGAAACATGTTTGGGGGTTGAGTGGTTTTTTAGTTAATTTTTATTTTGTTTAAACAAAGCTGAACAATTCCCATTGTATTTAGAGCTGTGGTGCCCAGTTCCATAAGTACTAGATGAATTTGTCCCATCTTGTTTCTTGGTGATGTTCAGAAATATAATTTGTGTCATCCTAAATCCTGTGTCAGTTTCTCTATTTTTTTCCTACCTTTATATTAAGAAGCTGAAACAATTCAGGATTTTTTTCTCCCCACAGGGGTGAGTAACTTCATAGATGTTTGGTGTCCAGGCACCTTTAACATTGGGAGTTCTTACAAACTCATGGGATGGAGAGGATGATGCTGGTTCTTATAACAGCAGAGTAAGCTCTTGTAGCAGCCATCTCTGTTCCAGTTGATTGTGACACCAATGAATGTAGCCTAAGGAAGGATTTGAGATCTTTCCTTTTTGTTAGCTACTGGCCCCAAAGTGATGTGACCTTCATCCTCTAAGGCAGGTCTGTTGGTGGGATTATGACACTGCAAGGGCACTCTGTGCCACCTGGCCAAACTTCTTGGCTCCCCCTGGCCTGCTGCCACACCTGTGTGAGCTCAGTTCCCAGGCTGGCTTTGGATTCTGCTCTTTAAATGGGACGTTTCCTGTGTAGGTGGAAAGGGGGTGTTTGTGCCTGTGAACCAGAGGGCTTGAGGAACAGGATTAGAGAGGTTCATAGTTCATAGCTGACTGTTTTGGGGGCCACTCCCTTGGATGCCTGATTCCAGACAGGCTTGGCAGAGCTGCACGTGGGACTCAGTAAATAGCAAGTGCTGGCCAAAGGCCAGGCTGGGGTCTGATGTAAATTGTGCCAGTTAGCACTTTGATGGATGGACTGTCAGAGTCCACTGCTTTAGGATGCAGCTCCACAAGCCCCAGAGCCAGCTCAGGGAGCTGCCTAGGCTCAAGGAGCTGGCTAGGCTGTGCTTGCACCATTCCTTTACTTCCAGACAGCCTGGAGGGTTTATTGCCTTTTAGCCTCTCACCTCTATGGCATTGGAATGGACCTGAGTCACATCATGTGGCAGAGGGAGAGCAAGAGGCAGGCTGTGCCCCTGGGACTGTCCCTGCAGTTGGTGACTCAGGCTCTGCCTTGGTGTGGTGGCTCCTGTGAGGCTGAGCCAGTCTTCTCTGCTGCAGATGGAAGCTCACAGGGCAGGAGCAAGGTACAGAGGCAGCCTGTGTGTGCCTTTTGCTTGTCCTGCCTCACACAGTTTCATTCCAATCACCTAGATGTAAAAAGGAAAGGGGAGGGGAGAAGATGGAGGAGTGGAAGCAGTGAATAATTCATTGTCAGAGTCTCTGCTCAGCTGCATAATTCGTTCCCAGTGATGCTCTGTTGCTCCAAACAAGCAGCAGTTGGTGTCCAGGCAGTGGCCATATAAGCCCTGGCAGCACATCTGGAGCAGGATCAGGCTCAAGGGGCCGTGGTCCAACCTCAGTGGACCTCATCACACTGAGGGAAGATGGGGCTTCCCTCTGGGACCGCAGCTGGAGAAGGAAGCCTCTAAGATGGAGGAGACACATCTGGCACCAGGTGAGGCTGGAGTGCCTGGGAGTGGGCAAGGTGAAAGCCAAGGCATCCTGTGCTGCAGTGGACTGGCAGTGGCTGGTGTCAGTCACTCCATGACATGCCCACAAGAAGGGACAAGTTGATACCAGGGCTGTCCTTCAGCAGGAGCCCATCCCACCTGGAAAGACCCTGTGACAGGAAGCTTGAGCCCCAGTGTGGAGCTAGGGGTCTGCAACCGTGAGGAGGAGAAGATGGGAGTTTGGGGCAGCACTCAGCAATTTTTCCTGTTTGCTGTCTGGGTGAAGCTGGTGCCCTTTGCAGAGCAGAACTGCTGCTTCAGCAGGTGGAGGAGCCTCTGCTGCATGGCCCAATCCACAGAGCCATTAATAACGGTGTGGGAACAGGAATTCAGCAAGTGCCCATGATTAATTAGCTCATCACAGGCAGTTAATGGCCAGGCTGTTCTCCTTGGCCCTGTGGTGCAGGTAATGGAATAGGCATCACTTCTCACTGGACAAGGTGTAGCCCCCTGCCAGGAGCGATGGGCAGACTCTGTGAGTTGTTCTGATGGGCTGCTGAGAGGTTTTGGATGAGAGTGGTTTTTTGGATGCTGTGGGAATAGATCTGTAAGGGAACTTGTTATCAAAGTCAGGTAGGCAACTCTGGCACAGCCCCAATCTAATATCAGCTATCCTTTTCCTAGCACTGGTGTTATCGTGTCTTGCTCGTGCTCCCTCCTACTGAGGCTGACTTCTTCACACTTACTCTGCTTGTCTCAGCACTTCCTCATGAATTAATTTATAGAAATGCAGGTGCCACCTATGCTACATCAGGCACTGGAGATGACAGAGCCATGCAGTAATGAGGACATGAAAGCAAGGCTGCTTTTTGAAATCCAAGTGATGAGGAAGCAATCTGCTCCACCAGTGACCCTGCCAGGGAGAGGGCTGAGCTCCACCAAGTGCAAGTGGTTGTGTCTGTCCCACCTGCTTAGCAATAAGATAGGAGAAAGAAAAGGTCTAGCAGATGTGCAAGGATTAAAAATTAAATTGCACAGGTTTTCATCATTTGAGCAACATGACACAGCCCAAGGTGTGAAATGAATGTGATGGGAGTGAGACTGCTGCTGTGCCAGTAAGGAGTGCAAGCCTTGTTCTGTGTCCCAAAGGGACATGAGCATGTGCCCCTTTAGGGCATGTTCTGTGATGGTCACAATGATGGCTATTACAGCAGAAATGAAGCATGTTCAGAAACCCCTGTGCCACAGACTGTAATTTCTCCTATCTCCAATTCAGAGACCTGGGAGGGCCTCCTGGAGTGGCTTCCCCTCTCTAATGTCCAGGATTGCCTCTGTACATCTCTATTAAAGGCCTCCGGGAGAGACCTGATTGATTTTGCACAAAGTGCTGTGTTTGCTGTTGGGGGCAATGCTGCTTTAGGAGTCAGCTGGCCACACGGAGGGACTTGTGACATCCATGAGCTCCCTGCCTCAGTACAAAACACCCACAAGGTCTGAGAAACACTTTCTATATGCCAGACTTCTGGCTGGCTCCTCTGGGGAAATCTGAGAGAAGCTTAAACTGAGAGCATCTATGCTGGGAGCAGTCACAGTATTTTAGTGGCTGGGCCATGGCATTGCATTTGATGATCACATTAACCAGAGATGCTTCCAGCCCTCTAGGAACTTTCCCCATTACACACAGCAGCAGCTGGCTTTGCTCCTCTGTCACAAGAGGCCACCTTCCTAAATCCTCAGCAAGTTTCACTTGGAGCAATCTCATGAAGTGTCATGTCCATCTTCTGGCTCCTAAGCATCCTTCCTGTGAGAGGCACATCAGGGAGGGTTTGCCCCACAGAGGCAGTGATGTACCATACCAGGAGGACAGGTATTTAATTTGCCTTGCTCTGCCCTATCTGGCAGCTCCCAGCATTGCTCACTGTGTCTCAGGCTTTCTGCTGTGGCTCTGACAAATTGTTGCTCTTTCCCATACGATACAGATGTTTTTGGAGGACTGTAAATTACTCTCAACTAATAACTCTTTTATGAAGCACTTTTTCTCCACACAGTAAAGAAAAATGCAACTGAAGAGGTAATTAAATGTTTACTGTTAAGTACTTTATATATTATACACTATAGATCACTCCATCCATTAAACAATCCATTTAACTCCCTTTAACAGCATTATTGTCTATTATTAGGTTAATCAGCATTCACATCCTGTAACTCTGCATTTCTATCTAATTAGCCCTTCTTTCTTACTTCATATTTCTATTTAATTAAGCTCAGCATCAGAGCTGAATTCCCTGTGCTCAGCACTAGCAGAGGATTTGATCCTTTAAATGTGCGAGGGGCCGAGGGGCACCAAGTTTCAAGCAGCCTCCTTGGTTATCTGCTGAAGTTTTCCTCCCAGAGTCAGTCCCTGCTTAACTCCTAAGAAATTTGTGTCTGTGTAAGAAGCTGTAGGTTTGTGACCTTCTCAGTTATCTCAGATTATTGAAGAGATTCTGTAGGTGTGGTGGCTGCAGCTGGTGTGTCTGCGATGATCGCATGCAGCATCCAGGCATGGTAATGGATAGGGATTTCCTTAACTTCCTGGCAGGGAAGGCAGGGAGTTCATGTTGTGAGAGGCTCACACTTCACTCTGGATGATGTCAGGGTAAGGATCAGCAGCTGGGAATAGCTCGTTTTTACCTGACCAGGGCAAAAATATACATGCTGGTGCTCTTCCACATGCCCCGGGCTCTGGGGGTGCTGGGGCAGGACACAGTACCTGCCTGTGAGGGGGTTTGTCAGTGGGCACCAGTTTTAGATGTAACTCTACAGGCCCCCAAACGACAAAACCTTGCAGAGTTGCTTTGATCTGCAGAGGGGTACACCTGTAAATGGTGTTAGTGGGCTGGTGGCCCTGACCCATGGAATGTGTGGGTGTGAGGAGGCCGTGGCACTGTGCGAGGCTGCTGTGCTTTGGAGCACTGCTGGGGCCTGAGCTCACATCCTGCCTGCTGACAACACGCTCCTTTGGCAGAAACATGTGCTCTGTTCTCTCAGTCCCCAAGCCCTGGTCTGCTACAGGAGGCTGTCAATTATACTCTCCCCCTCAGATCTTTTTGGGGATACCCAAGGCACGCAACGTGACAGCATCACTGGAAAGCAGATTAAACAGCAGACAGGGAACACCTTGCTTGTCACCACTTAGCATCCAAGCTGCAATGGCTTTGAGGAATTGTCTGGGCCCTTCCAGAGTCCCTGAGCAGCTCTTTTTGCTAGTACCAGTCCAGAACAATCAGCAAATTGAGTTCTTTTTATTAACTTTAAAAGAAGACATTAGCCTCAGCCAGGAGAATAAAACCAATTTATGAGGCAATTAGCTCTGCAAAAACATTTCAGTGTCCCCAGAGCAGCCATCTGAGGAGCATCTTATTCCAGCTGCACAGCTTCTTCCGGCCTTGGGTTTACAGCACACTTAATTTATCATAAATAATAATAATAATGAATAAACAAATGGCTTCCTGATGACTGTGTGAGACAGCCAGGAAAGTCTTCTCTGCCTGAAATTAGACTATGTTTTTACTTCCTCCTTCCAGGTGTCATTCTTGTGGTCTGTTTCTTGATTGTGATTCATTTTGATACTCAAGCCCTTTATAAGCAGTATTACTTTATGTGGCCTTCTTGTGGGATATGTAACAGGGTTAGGTACAATTCGGAGGACCTGGACTGCATGAAGGTGCCATAGCAGCAGACACAGAGAGCTCTCTGTGTGTTTTCCAAGTCTCTTTGCAGCTTCCTCAAGAACTTTCTATTAATGCTGGATATTTGGGCAAAAGCCAAGAATGGGGTCTTCCTCTGCCATTATTGTTCTGATACAATAAATTCTGCATGATGAAAGTGGTACAGGAATAATTGTGGATTGGAATTAAAACAAAAGTTTGATTTTCTCTTTCTAGGCTAGCCTGAGACTTCCAAATTTGCCTTAAAAGCAAATTGAGATTAAAAGTTAAAACTCAGTTTCAGTGAGATGATGCATACCAGTCTGCCAAACATAGAACTCTATTTTCTGTATTTTCCTGTCCCAACTTTTCAATTTTACTATAAACACATATTTCCTGATTTTAATTACACAATGCTATTGTGGAAGTGAAAAGTAGAAAATCAAAACACTAGAATATAATATTTCTACTACAAATATTCTACAATTTTTGTTAATTAAGCTTTTTTTTTTATGTAAGTTGATGGCAGCTGTTGACTAGTTTTGTTTAGCTTGTATGTGGAGCACTCCCAAGCAGAGCCCTTGGTTTGCACCATTTTTATCTCCAGCAGCAGGAGGGAATCCTGTAGATCTTAGTGTGTGTTAAGAAACTCAAGGGGAAAGAAAGTGCAGCTGCTGTGATCTTGTTAACATATGCAGAAAAAAGAAAGAGCTGAATCCCAAGCTTTTCAATAGGAATTGAGATGCCCAAAAGAAAATTTCCTATGATGGTTTCTCAGGAGGTTTAAAGTTGGGTTGTCTCTACCTCTGTTTCTCTCTGAGCTCTGGTTCTGAATCTTAAGAAATATGTATCCAGGCCTGAAATGCAACACTCCTTATAGGCTGAAAAGCATGAAAGGGCAGGGGAAATTGATGAAAGCCAATGTTCAGAGTCACAACCAGCAGCATTCATGTTGCTGTGACTCCTGGATGCAGCTGTGGATATGGCACAGGATATAGCATGAATACCTTTGGATTAAAGACCTTCCAGGACCTCTCCCTCAGGCACTGTGGCTGCAAGCCCTTGAGAGGTGAGCTGCTTGGAAGAAGGCAGTGTGAGGGATCCAATGTGCTCAAGCCTTTTGCAGAAACTTCCTGTGCAGTTTCCAGCTGTGCATTTGCCTCATGCTCCGTAAGGAAGATGGGATTTACAGCCACTCAGCAGAGCTGCTATCAGTAGCTTTGACCAGCTCAAGTCTATCAAGACTTTAAAGGATTTTTTTCTTTATTTTTAAAAATCCTTTCCTGCTCCACTTCTCTCTTCATCATTGAGTTAAAGGTCTGTTAGCATCTCTTTGGAATAATTCTGCCTTTAAATTTTGATGAGTCAGTGAGTCCATGCAAAGCTTTTTAAAAGCTTTTAATTCCAAGCTTTGGGGGTTTTACACAGCCAGTTTAATCTGTAATGACTTTTTTTTCCTTTTCCACTTGAACTTTCTGCTGTTCTTGTGCTGTTCTGGTGCTCTTTAACTCCTGCAAGGCCTCATTTATATTCTGTTGAAACACATGAACTGGGAGATGAATGGTTCTTCCAATATGTCCTTCTCATTAATGTCTAAGTTTATAAGTGATGTTGCCACTGAAGGGATTAAGTATAGCTTGACAAAGACCCAAACTCTTAAAGTATTTGCTGTTGTGGCTGCACTATTCCTTGGGTAGTCTGTAGCAACTGAGCTGCAGCCTCTGTGTGTGTGTAAGAGACCATGTGTGCACAGCACTGATATCATTCCTTCATCTCCCCTCCCTGTGCACAGTAATGTTCATCCAAGCAGTTTTCACATCTTAGGGACATGGATGCCTCAACAAACCATGGCAGCCTTCCAGGAAGGACCAGACCCCACTTAATTTTTAAAACTGAGGGGTTGGTTTTGTGCTAAAGGATGGTGCCAACCATCACACTCTCTGAGCAGAAAGATTTCAAGCTGCAGAAAAAGAAAATGGACTTTCCATGGCTAAAGGTGAAGGAACACATTGGCACAGCAGTAGCAAAGAGAGCAATGTTTCAGCAGCCATTCTCTGCAGGGCAGGTAGCCAGGCCAAGCCTTTGTGACACGTGGAATGTCTCACAGCAGCAGCACTCCTAAAGCACCTCTGTTTCACCTGTCTCTTCAGGTGTGAGATAGTCACTGGGCAGTTGAGTGGAAAACAAAGGAAAAATAAACAAAGAAAATGAGGGAGAAAAAGGTGATTTGTGTTGTACTTTGAAACCGTCTTCTGTTGTCTGTGTTGCTGCATGTCTCAGCTTTGATAGCTGCTTCGTTATCTTCTGGCCAAATGTGATGATGTACAAAAGCTGTCCCCCTTTGATACTCACACAAACGTAGGCACTGCTGTAGTGGAAGCAGCTGTCAGCTGGGAAATTGCACAGAGGCTGCTGGGTTTTCATGTCAATTATTCAACTATTCAGACATCCTAGTGGGAGGCTACAGTGTGATGTTTGGGCTGGATTTTCTACAGTGTTTAGGTGCTGGAAGATTCAGATAAATACTTGTGAGGTCTGACTGAGAAGCCTCCCTGCCTACATCCTACTGAAATCCTGGATGTTTTGCTGTCAAATGTGCCAAGACACTTCTGAAGAGTCCCATTTTCAAGAAGAAATGTTGGTCATGTGTCAGGGAGAGCTGGCAGCTACAGAAATACCCAATGCCAAGGTAGAGTAAACAGGACTAATGTATAATTTGGTGTCCTTGCCATTGATGAAGGATTGCCTCTGGAACATTGAAGATCATCTCTAAATAAGGGTGGGTGAATCAGGAAAGGAATGTCAGCTGCAATAGGCTTCAGGAGGGCTGCCTTCAGTCCTTGCCCTGCCCCAGACTTGCTGCATAATCACAGGAGGTCATAGGGTTCCAGGCACTTAAGAACACAGCAGGTGAGGCTGGATTATAAGTCTCTCACCCCATGTCCTGAGCAGGTTTTGATGGCTGCTGTGTCCAGTTTCTGTCAGAAACTACGAACATATTTGGCTTCCTGTGGAATCAGATGGACTACTTCTCATCTCCAGAAGTAATATTATTCATGTTTTCTCAGCAGGAAACCTGTCACAAGAGTCCAGTATCATGGTAGGCTAGCATGATATGTCTCCTATGGGTTGATTTTCCTTTTGGGACAGCCTGGAAGGAACATACTTCATAACAGCCATTGCAGAAGGGACAAAGTGTCTTTCAGTGTAACTAGGGACAGCACTGTATGACTTTGCTTCTTCAAATTCAAGACTACGTGGCAGCAAGCCACCAGCTGTTTGGTATGAGAACAAGTAATGCCATCCTCTTGTGGCTCCTTTCAGCAGCAAATAGAAGACAAGGCCAACTTCTCTGATGAGGAGCTGGGGTATGTGTGTTCTAGTTATTAACATGGACCTTAAAAGAACCAGCAACTCCCTATGTTTTTTAAAAGTCCAGTCAATAGCACTTAATAGCCCTGGCTCACTGCAGAACTCCCTCAGCCTGTTTGCAGTCACTCCCAGCAGTGAAACTGGTAGATTTATGTAATTTTACAGGTGTACAGAAGAGTTGCTTTGCAGCACAGCACCATTTCCCCTTAATGGACTCTGTGACAAAGCAAATTTTGGTGATGTAGAAGTGCCTGGGCTGCTGGGCCAAAGTACTTCATTTGCAACACCCTGCAGTGAGTGAAAGCCACAGGACTGGTTATAGCCACTCTGAAAGGTTGTGAAAGCACTGATCACACCAGGCATTTATAAAAGCCAGATTTATAGCACTGACCTGTGCATTATAAAGAATAGCATACTTTTTGCTCTTAAATTCAGCCTAATGTTAAAGAGTCAGTGTGCTGAGGGTTCCACAGAGCGTTGCAGACAGGCAATCTCCATGAACATTCCAGGGGACTGCTGTGTGTTACTGACATGCTTATGCAAGGGCACATTTCTTCCTTCAAGATGGCTCAGCTCCTGTGAGGAAGGAAAAGCGTCCCTGTGAGGTGGTCAGGTCTCCTGGGAGCAGCACAGCCCCATAGCCATTGGAAAGCTGGAGGAGGCAGGTTGTGAGCAGGGAAGGATGCTTGAAGGCTGGGCCTGGCAGAAGAGGAATAGTACACTGGGGAGAGAGAGGAGATTCTACAGTCAGGGTTGAAACACTGCCACAGTTTGCAGATAGATGTTCAGATATGGGACTTTATATCATGATGCCAAGCAAAGTCTCTGTCCTTCAAAAACTTCATGTTGGTTTTTTTGTTTTGTTTTTTTTTTTTTAAACAGCATAGGCTCTCCCAGTGAGGAAGGCTGGGAGGCTCAGCGATGGCTCTGACTCAGGGAATCTGGACTGAGGGATTGGTGTCACAGCTGGCACCTGACAGGCTTTTATCTAGACAGCACAGCCGTGAGTGCCATGCCTGGTTAACATTACTGGGGCTTTAGGAATGAGATCCCTCTATTCCACTTCGGTAACTTGTCTGGCTGAAGCCAAAGGCAGTTTGAGAGCTTTCTTCATGGCTATGGGAGCTTCTGCCTAAATCAGGCAACGCAAAGGTCCTGTTGCCTTATGCAGCTGAGCTTCTTGCTGCCTTGCTGTTGTGTAGCTCCGCAGGAGCAGCTCAGGGTGGCAGTGTTGCCCTGTGGTTTGCACTGTTCCCTGTGCTCATCCCAATTTCTTGCTGACACACCGGAGCTGTATCCCCAGAGGGAGCGTCGGGGGTTTCATACAAAATAGTCCACAGATGCAAAGTGCAGAAAGCTGTGTCCTGCCATGCTGGGTTTAATTAAGGGCACTCTGGAAAAGTCCTTGTTTGGTAACATCTCTCTTTCTCCAGTCATACTGTATTGAAATTCAAGTGGCTTTATGGTGAGACTGAGTTTGGGCTCACATCTGGCAATATTAAATCACTGCCGTGTAAGAAGAGAAGGTTATTTCTATTTTCTCTATTTTTTGCATTTCAAGTGACCACGTGTGCCAACCACACATTTCTGCTGTAAGTGGTAGAAAGGAAAAGCCTGTAACCTCTGTAGGAAGTATTGGAAAGGAGCACTATAAAACACCACAACATTGATCGTTAGCACTGCCAGTCCCAAAGGAAACTGTCACCTCTGAGTGACAGCTCTTCATCCCGACATCATCGGGCTGAGAGGGAGCAGTGGCACATGGATCTGGAACAGACACAGCCTCGTGCTGTGCTGGTTGCTGTTTCATTTGTGCTCTCAGCACTGACCTGTCTCCTGGGGATGATTGACAGGATTTCATGGGTTTGAGAAACTTCAAGCATCTGATATATGGATGTAAAATCTGCCTGCTAAATAAGTTTCATTTATTTTCATGTGCAATTTGTTATCTGTCAAATCTATTTATCTCATATAACCAACGTACCTACCTAATTAGACACAGTTGTATAGATAAATATAAAGGCAATGGAACATTACATTTTCTCCTAGGCATTTTATTCACAAAAATCATTGTTCAGTTTGATGTTGAGAATTTTCCTTGTTTTTCCTGGATTTTCAGTGTAATCTGACATAAGTAGCTGAGCTGTACTGTTACCTTTTCCCTGACAACATATCTGCTGTGTGGATGCTCTATGCTTTTTATGTGAAACCTGTGACCTATGTGCTTAAAAGCATGTATATCTGTCCAGGGGCTCCCAGACAGAAATAAGGCAGCCCTCATGATGTATAAAGAGACATAGAAATACATTTACGTGTCTATATATGAATCATAAATCCACCCACTGCTATTCACAGTGTCTTTCTGTCAGTTGTGCAGGAAGAATTTCATTGGCAGGAAGGTGTCCTGTCACAGGTATCCTGCTGGGTGGCACAGCATACAGGTGAGTACATGTGTGTATCTCCATGCTTCTTCTCTGTCATACATCACTCAGGGTTATCCCAGCCTCAGAGGTAGACTCCCATCCTGGTGAAGTGGCAGATTTAAGGCCTGAAATACCCTTGAAACTTTGGTTATTTGGGAAGCAAAGCATCTCCACTTGTTCTAGACAGCATCAGGGCTTCCCCTGAGCTTTGGTATTGCCCAGGGCAGCTAGCTGGATTTTGAATTATTATTTCTTCTCCTCATCCAGCTGGAGGCTTCCCTCACCAGCTCCTTTGCTCTTGCTGTGCATTATACAGTGAAGAAGTAACTCTGAGCCATGTGTGAGCTGGTTGTGCAGATACAGCAGGGTCAGCAGTGCTTGGGCAGGGCAGGTGACCGTGGTGGACAACATCTCCACTTTTTCCCAGATATGGTTTCTGTATCTCTGTGGCTGTGTGGAATCAAATCCTGAGTTGCCTAAGGGGAAATAGCTCCATCAGAAAGATTTGCTTTCTGTTCCTGTGTTCACTTCCCCTAAGCATAAACAGCAGGGGTATTTTACTGAGGTTATAGAGACTCTTTGGCTGGAACTAGGAAAAGGCAAAGCACAAAAAATAAAGAGAAGTAGCAATATGTAAAATGCAGCCAAATACAGTTTTCCAGAATTTGCAAACTCCACAAAATCTAGGCAAGGCATTTCCCTAAGGCATATCCCTAAGAACAGGGACAGCAGTTGCTTTTTTGGAGGAAGATATTCTGGTGACTGTCTGCAGCACAGGTCTCTGCTGCTGTGTGTCTCCTGCTGCTGCTAGAAAGGGAGCACAAAGGCTCCTGCTTAGTAGATATGGCCAAGAATTTCTCCAAAGCATCAGATGTCAAATCAACATTTTCAATCTCTTCTCTCTGGCTGAGTTACTTTCCCTTCATGTTCCTTTCATTGGTTTTCTCCTTCTAAATCCTCCCCCTCCTTCTCACTGATCAAACCCTTTCTCTCATGGCAAACATCATTACCTTAGCAGGTGAGATGAAATATGCCTCAGTCTACCTCAATCCCCGTGTCGACAGAAACCCAAGAGAAAAGGGCAAAGAATAGCAAATAAGGAGGTTTGCAGAATGCCAACACAGCAATGACAGTGAGAAATACAAGACAAAGCAGTTAACCACACAAGGAAATAAATGCTCCTATGGGAAAAATCATACACTAATGCCTATTAGCTTAATAGCCCTGTGGTTTAGGCAGAGGGCTGAGAGACAGGGGGTCTGGGCTCTGTGTGCTGCTGTGCTGCAGCCTGGCTGTCACTTGGGAGGCTGGATCCTCACTCTGCCTTTGGCCAGCTTTGCTTTCAGCTTTGCCACTTTCCAGTGTGAAACAGAATCCAGTTTTTCATGGGGCTGAGGCCGGGAGCACCTGGAGGAACCCGTGCTGCTGGATGAAGGATTTCACCAGGTGTATGCACACATTTGTGCCTGGGACAGGTCTGTCCCCAGGTTTGGTTCCTCCTCTTCCATCTCATTCTCTGTCCACAAGTTGGAAGGTCTCCAGCAGTTGTCTTCAGACACTTCACGCAATGTGTGTCCAGTCCAAACCCCAGGTGCTCTGGTGGATTTTTTTATTGGTTGTTGGGACTTTGGGGGCTGAACCTCAGAGCAAAAAGGTCAAAGCAAAAAAATTAAAAAATGGATTAAATGGAAGCAAATGGCAGAGCCTGTTCAACAGAGAGCAGGAGATAATCAGCAGTACCAGTTTAGCAGGAAGGTTTATGAGGGAAGGAGAACAAAGATTCCCTTGGAGAAAAGATAAAGAGGCAGATTATGATATACTTTACTTCCTAGTGCTTCCTGAAATGGAGCTGAGGGCATTGTTTTCTGCTTTAATATATTGTGTTAAACATTAAAGGAATGAAGGCAGAGAGCCTGAGTAGCAATGAGTTAATCTGAAAAGCAGACATTTTTTTAGGCTGGGGAGTAGAGGAAAGAAGAGAAACTTTATTGGTTATTATTAGACTTTTCAGCTTACAATGGACAAGTCAATATTTTTTCTTTTGACTTCTGCTGTTTCCTCCTTTGATTGTTAAATCCCCTCTCTGCCTAGAAATACCCTGCTTTGAACAGAGTCTGCTTTTATTTAACAAATGGCCCGAGAACGCTGAGCATGAAGTCCCTGGGGCACATGACTCAGGCTGAGCACTGCAGAGGCTAGACTGGGGGAGGTATTGGGTTAATAAGAGATAATAGCCCTGCTCTAGCTCTTAGCACAGGGATCTGGGGCAGGAATATATCAGCTCCCAGCATCTTTTTGTTGTGAGAAAGATAAGACCTTAGAGAGGATAAATAAGGGGATGAAATTCTGTGTTATGGGTTATGGATGTTCTGGACAAGAAATTTTAAAGAAAAGTGGTTGAATGGAGGTCCTACTACTAGTAACTCAAGCTATGAGACCTTTCTCACTCTTTAGCCTTCTAAGACTGCCAGGAGCTGACACAAAAATAATTGTTGGACAGTGAGTAGCTGGTGATGCTTAAACACCCCAGGGGGAATAGAGGGCTCTAATGATGATGAGGTTGCCAAAGACTACAAAAGGTTTCATCAAGACAAATATTATAAATAACTATTGTTAACTACTGCTCCTTACATTGCTTAGGAAGGAAGGACAAGGTTCCTTATACCTGGAAACTTCTACAGGCATGGGGATGAATTTTGAATAGATATTTAAAAAGAGGGTGAAATATCATATGTTTCCTCTTATGACCAGGCCACATCAGATTTACTGCCTTGCAGTGGCTGGCAAGAAACTCATTAGGAAATAATACTGCTATCTCAGAGCTGGGATATTAATTTTTCATCGATTACTTCTTTGTGATGACGATGGAAATGGAATATCAAAGATGGGTAAATAGTGTAGGACATGCTCTTGTTGTTCCGGAAGCACATGCTCAGCCCCAAGCTGTTTTTAAAGCTTCCTTCTCCCAGCTGGCCAAAATAAGATGTGCCAGCTTCCTCCTGCATCCTGCTAGCTTGTGAGCATCTCCTAGGCTCAGATACATTTTTTATCACCATGCCACCACAGGTAACAGATGGGGAAGCAAGGCCTGGAGAAAGAGTTAAACCTTTTGGTTCTAGCAGGAATGAATCACTGAAAGGTGGTTTATGTTATTGATGAAATGAATAGAAATCCCTTGGCAGAGTAAGGAAGCAGATTTGCATCACTCCATGATCTGGAGGGGACAACCAAAGCATGGCACAGGACACCCAGGCTTATCTTGGAAGGGAACTGCTCTGTGCAAGTGCCACCAGAGAGGCACAAACAGGGGAACCTGGCTCCTGCCATGACTGCTGCCCTGGAAGCCCAGTGCCACTCATTGGTGGGTGTCACCAAGATCCAGTTCTTCCATTTAGGTGTCTTCAGGCTTTCCTGTGGGTACCCAAGGCTTTAACTAGCTCCAAACAAATGCTCCCCAAAGACTCTGGTTGGAAAAGCAGCTGCTCTTTCCCCCAGGCTGTCTTCTCTACCTGCAAATCATGTTATTCACTGTAAAGCAAAGCATCTGTTGCCTACACATGGTAAGACTGAAAAGCCAGAGTCAGAAGATAAAATTGGAAGGGAAAAAAATGGTTCCAGCTGCAGCTGCCAGTGGAGAGCAGCATGTAGTCAGGGAGGCTGACAACCAGCCAGAGGAGCACCAGCCCTCAGGCCCTCTCTGGGTGAGGTCCCTGGCAAGCCATGCTTGCCACAAAAGATCAACTGCCTTGCTTTTCAATATTCCACCCAAGAAAATGGCCCCTCTATGCCCCCAGCCCCTAAAGCTGCAATAATTTGGCCATTAATGTAAATCATGAATGCCATTTTCCCAAAGCAACATGTGTTTCTCCTTAAAAACTTCATGAAAGGGTTATGAAGCAACAAACTTTGGCTTTCAAAGAGCAGGTACAATCAGAGCTTCTGGTGGTGGGAGGATGTCCATGTGCATGCATATATGCACAGATGTTATTTACAAACAAATTAGGGCTTGTTTTCCAAAACAACTTAGCTCCTGATTTTGGTGTGTTTGGCTTTGTAAACTTAACAAATCTTTCTAAGGTAACAAATTCTCCCCAAAAGCTTTCAATCCCCTTAATCTGATTCTGTTATCTCAGCTGCCTAACAGTTCACTTCAGCATGGGCTGAGGGACATGGTTTTCAGCCTTCTCTGAAAAACACAGGAGGAAAGAGCCCTTTGCAGCTAACAGATAGAGATTGATATTTTGTGAGTGTGTGTGTGCATCCATGGACATTTCAGCCTCAGAAAACATAGATCTGCCACCTGCTTGGAAACCTGCTTTGAAGCCTCAACAGCAAAGCAAGCAACAACGGGAACTGTGAAACAATTTTCTCCCTTTTTTCTCTTTTGGCCTTTCTGATTCATAAAGAAATTCTCCAGTGAATGCTCTTGAATTTGTAGAAGCTTAGTCGGCAAGGAAAGGACAAGTTGGAAGTAATGCAGTGTGTTGCTGTTGGAAGGTCGTTTCTATTCCTGATGGTTTTTTGCAATATCCTGGATTGCATGTACACAGTGTGTTTCACACAAGCTCACAGTGCAGTCTTTCTCCCTCAAAGGCAAGTGTTGGAGCTCAAAGAACTCACAAATACAGCTCTCCTCCTGTATTGCAGATGTGCCTTTAAGGGTCACAGATGGAGAAGAAAGTTAAAGTAAAGTAAAGTTAAAGGTAAAAGTAAAGGTAAAGCTTTCAGTCCCTGCTTCCACTGGGCTCACAGCAAGCACTAACCCAGGCTGTGGCTCCTTGCCTGTTATGCAAAGCAAATATTAGTGCATTTTAAATTCTGTGCAGTACCGACTCCAGCTTTAAAAAGCTCCCAATGGGACTTGTGACTTAGCACAAGCAAATGGTCACAGCTGGGGGAACCAGGGGGACAGTCATCTGGGAAGGGTCCACCAGATTTGGTTCCACCTGAAAAGGGACTCTCTGGGAAGAGGAAGCAACTTGTCGCTTTCTGTTTTCAAGAAACACAGAGATGGAAAAGGCTTCCCAGTTCTCATCAGTCTTATCTCTTCATCTGACTGCTAGGTGCTTGTTGAGAGACTTAAACCACAATGTGGAGCACCTGACTCCAGTGGAAGCTGGATTTGACTGCTCTGACTTAGCTGAGTTAGAATTTGTCTCCTAGAAACTGTCAGAGGGTATCATCCATTACTGTCACGTTTGGGTTTGGATCGATGAGCGTCATCTCTGCCCACAGGGACAAAGCTGTCACTGGACAGCCTGGACCAGAAGAGAAAAGAAATCTTCTGTGATTTCAGAGAAAGGAATACCTACTCTCTGGAAACAGTCTGCTAGACTTCAGAAAGTAGCTTTTTTTACTGATTCATCTTTCTCCAAAGGATAAAAACCAATTCAAGAACAAGAAAGGGGGAAAATAGAACTGGGACTTGTAAGCAAAAGGAGTCTATTGTATAGCAGGACTGAACCCATCCTCAGGTTTGCATTTCCCTGCTCATCTTGGGGCAAAATTCAATCCTGAGGTTTGCCTTCTCCTCTACACTGAGCACAGCGATTATGTTCATCCTATTCAGATTTCAGACTCAATTTTCCCTTTTCAAAGGCCTGTGCTGTTATTTTCTTTCCATCCATTCTTACAGTCAGAAAGCGTACACTTTGGAGGCTGACTTGATTTGCTCTTTCCCTTGGGGAATAATAGATGTCATGCTGTTTAGAAAAATGAAAAGGAAAAAACCCCTTTCTGTGCACCAAAGGGTGTGGGGAGAAAGCCCTATTAAAAACTTGCATTCTAAATACTGTTATCTAAAGCTGACAAAGAGGGTCATGGACTTATTTTCTTTTTCAGTCTCAACCTTCCTTTAACCAATACAAAAATTTCTTGTAGCTCCTGTCTCTCCAGGGAGTTTGACCAGCATTGTCTCAAGCTGTGCTTTCCTCACTGTTAATAGGTAACAATTGTGTAAGCTCTGACTCTTTCTGTTAATATTCTAACAAAACAGATTTTCCAAACAACCACAACTTTTTTGTCCCTTTCAGTCCTGTCTGATACCTCATTGTAGGTGTCTGTGAAAGGCAAATAGACATCTGTGGAATCCAAAGAGGAGCTCTGGCAATTTTACACAGTCGCCTACTGCCTGCCTCCGTAATCTGACAATAAAATTGGATTTTTGGTATCTTTTTAACATTCCAAAAAGTAAACTCCTTTCATAACATGTATCATTTTCCAAGGTAATTTGAAGAGAATACCTTTCACTTTCAAATTGCCCTTTGGCAGCTTTGGAACCACTGTTGTTTTGTGGAAGCGCTTGGCATTTAAAACTGCTTTGTAAGGAGGAGGAGGAATAATCATAATAAAAAACTCCCAACCCTGGCTACTTCACGTTCCTTCTGATCTGTCCAGGGCTTTTCAAGTGAATGGGAGCATGCCCGACAAATGCATTCTGAAGGAAATCTCATTTCGACCCTAAATGGTTCTTCACAATTTCCAATTCACGCTGTTGCCATTTCTGCAGGAATTGATGGCTGCCATTGTTATCAGAGCTGACAGGCCCCGGGTAGGTTGCACAATCAGCGTAACCTGCCCGAGCCTTTCATTACTCCCAAGTGGCAGGTTCTCATGATATCTCTCTTTTGTAGGCATTGCTCATTTCTATTTTGCATTTGACAGGGCTCCCCCACTCGCTCGCTGCTGGGGTGCCCAGATAAAATGGCTCCTGTGAAGTCAGAGGAACAAAGTTCCCACATGTGCCCAAAGTGGTTGGCAGCTCCAGTCCTTCCAGCACATTCCAGATCAGAGGCTGCTCTCATTGTGGGAATTTGCAGTTGGGTATTTGCCCAGCACGTGGGTCCGTTCTGCTCAGCTCTGGTGCTCCGGCAGTGCTATGCAGACACACAAGTGTCCTCTAAAAGCAAACTTAAATCACAGGTTTGGGGAGCTTTTGTGTTTACAAAAATAAAGAGGGCAGTGTTTTTGTGGAGTGGGTTTTTTCCCCCTAAAAGTCTCTCTCTCTTTATCTCAGCGGGAAGAACCTGAAAGGGTGCTGAAACATCCCCCAGATGACCAAGCTGGCCATCAGACTGTGAAATAGGATGAGTGAGAAAAGGGTGACCAGCTCCCCAGGAGCATGAAGGAGCTGAATGGAAGATAAAGCTGCCAGCAGCCAAGAGCTGTTTCCCTGCATGAGCACAATTCAGGCAACCTTAAAGGGTGATATCTCTCTCCCTTACATATTTTCTAATCTGTAAAACTCCTGCTAGAGGTTCTGCTTAAGCCTGAGACAGCACTAAAGGGCAAAACAAAAAAAGGGCTTTTGATACACCTTGATAAACTTAAATCATTCATGATTTTACTCTATAAGATTTGCATAATGTCAAATAGTTTCTTCCTGGTAGATCTGATAGGAGATCCTCCATTATTATCCCAAGGGTATTTGTGCTTGTCCTTACCAGATTCTCATGGAATTCTTATCTTGCCTTTGCCTTTAACCCCAGCTGTGCTTTCAGCCTGATTTTTTTTAAAAATTATTTAGTCTGGAATTTAACTTTGAAGTTGTCCTTTATGAAGATAACTCTCTGTGAGGAGTCCACTGTGGTTGCCAGCTGTGTCTGTCCTGCTCAGCAGTGCAGGATATGATCTGCAGTGGGTTTCTCCCCACCGCTGGACTTGGGGTCAGCTCTCCGAAGGTAGGAGCCACCAGCTGGTATACAGGACCAGCTGTATAAATGTAGTTCTGCAGCTGTTATGTGTTTACACTTGCATAATTTAGAGGGAATGTGAGCAGGAGGGATCTCTGCTTCTGCACCAAACCTGGCTTCTCTAGATTCAAGTTTAACCCAGCCTCTGGTAAGGGTTGTAAGTGGAAATCCTGAAGAAATCACTTTTCTCCATACAAGAGTGCCCAGTGGGAGATGTGGGTGGTTGCAGCAGCCAGTGAACACCACAGGGATGCAAATGAAAGCAGACCCACAAAAACTCCAGTATCAGAAAAAAACAAAAGAAACATCTCCACCATCTTCTGGCCTTACATCATGAAGACAGCCAAAAACCAAGGCTTTTATGGTGTGACCCTTCTTTCTTGTTTCTGGTGCTTGGAAACATTGTCATAAAAGAAGATCTATTGCTAAATAGATCTTAAAAGAAGAAGGAAAAATCAGCCTTGCAGGTAAATTAAAAAAAAATATTACAAACATATAAATTAGTGAGCATATATTGACAAATAAGTAACTCTACAACCCCTAGTAACATAATCACCATAAATATTTGAGATAAAATTGGCAGACAGGGATAATATATTTTCTTATTAGATCAAGAGCCATATCTAGAAAAAAATTAAAAACTGAAAGAACTGGTGGGCACAACAGCTTTTCTTTGGGCCTAAAGCACAAGCAGCCAGCTTCCAGGTAAATAAATGTTGGGGACAATTGTCATACTTCGATTTAATTACAGCGATCAGTGAAACAATTAGAGTGAAAAGGGTTGCTAAAATCTCAGAAACAGGTGGGAACATTCAGGTTTGATTTCCCAAGTCAAACATTCGTGATGGCACTGAGTCAGGCATTCAAACCTTTCCTTTCTCTTGCTGTTCCTGGTCTTACCTTTGCTGCATAGACAGCATTGAACAGGAACAGGATAAGAGAACTCAGTGCATTAAAAGACAATTAATGAAAAAGAATTAAGCTTTTTTTTTTTTTTTTTTTTTTTTTTTTTTTTTTCCCTTTAGGTCACAGGACAGCTGTAGAGGTAGAAGGAAAGGACAGTCTTCACCAAAAATTTCAAGCCATGCCCCCACTGCTTCCAGAACTACTGCTATGAAGAGCTGATGTCTATTTAGTCAGCTGGACCTGGCATCATTAGAAATGAGCATGTACTGGGAAAGGGTTGTCTGGCCACTGTCAATGCTCGTGGGACACACAGTGTTGTGGGATGCTGTCCAAAAGCTGCTTGTCATGTGAGCTGGAACTTAAGCTGTGCCCTAGAAAGAGGCTGAAGCCAGGAGGACTTTTAATGATGGATGGTAGAGAAATAGATGTATTTGGGATGTGTGGTTAGGGTTTAGGATAGACT